>JAEKIV010000651.1:0-17870 GCA_016801325.1 Hypholoma fasciculare
TCTGCCGTACAGTGCTACTCCGTGTGCAATACATACGAGATGTCAAAATTACACGGGTAGCCCAATAGGCGCCCCATCACCGCTGAAATCTCCCCAGATCACATGTCTTCCAAAAATAAAGCTTTTTTTTCCGGAATGTGACTCCTCTTGCTTTGCCCTTTCCTTTGTTCCTTTCCTTCCTTGGAATCAACTGGATCAAAACACAAATGGCAAAAGGGAGAAAGGCGCAAAATGAATTGCCTGACTGTACGTTTTGTATTATCGTCCGTATGCTATGTACTGATGTAAGCAATTTATCAGTCATACAATTGTCAGACGACCGCAAGAAAGTTCGCTGCAACATATGCGAAGCACTTCGCGGACAAAATGGCGCGTGGATTCTGAAAGAAAGTCTAGCGTATCACTTGAAATCGGATGTCCATGCTCGTTCCATTCGCGCCCAGGAAGAAAGGGATGCTATTCGAGCAGCTGGTGAACGGGCCGTGCAAGAAGAATGTGAAAACGAGATGAATTTTGCTATGTTAACTTCAACGATAAAACCAATAGCAATCACAAAGTCACATGCTCCCAAACTAGATGTCAAAGAACAAGAAATGTGGGATGTCGGTGCTCTTTCCAACGAAACTTTCAGCGTGGGAATCGACTATGCAGCTGCCTCAGCCGAGGAAAGGAGACGCTTAGCGAAAGAAGCCACCGATTTCGATTTGTGGCGTGGTGCGGATTATCTTCCGGACGAAGACCCAAGCGACGGTGACCTATTGATCGATGAACTGGAACAAGATGATATACTGACCGAGTTGCTACGGAATGCGAGTGCGTATGCTTTCAATGATATTGCTCACACATGTCAGCGCTTATCACATCTTGGATAGACTTAGATATTTTGGAGGAGACTGATCTACTTGATGAAGCAACGCAAGGTCGCCCAGCTCAGCTTAAGGCATCTGAGGCTTGGTCACCCTACACGTCAAAAACAGTAAGTTGACTTTTCAAGTCTCATACGACTGGTTATCAAAGATACCTCTTACTCCTTTTAGATGTTCCTTCTCGACACCCTTGACAACCTTCCCAGAATGCGAGTCTCAAACTCGCTTATGAATGTCTTTCTCTGGGTTCTCCGCGAAGCGGGGGCTCGCGATGTTCCTTCTTTATATCGGCTTCGTCAGATACAGGCTAGTCTCCGAAAAACTTCAGGAGTGCCTACCACACAGCACAAGTCCCCTAAAGGAAATATTTATTCTGTGAACGATCCACGTACTTTGGTGGCTATGGTGAGTTGAATAACTGCTTTAATATTCCATAAAATTGAGATTGCTTTATTCTAGGACTGGGCGAATCCCTCAATATGTGATCATATCCGACGTTACCCAGTGATCCCCCGTGATGGCATAATCTCTGAGGTTTATCATGCCCAGAAGTGGCGGACGGACATTGATCGACATTTATTAAGTCCTATGTATGATGCAGGCAATCAACACTACTACATTGACGAACTTACTCGCCTTATGAACGGGGATTTATGTATACCGGTGCGATGGTTGGAAGACGATGATGGGACAGTTTTTGCGGATGCATATGTGGTAGCTTTGAACAATCAAGTATGTGATTTTCTCCACAATTAGAATCAACACATGATGCTGAGGGTTGTTGCAGCTTGTCGCCAATGTCATTGACAGCAATCTGATTTTAGTAAAGGCCTCAGATATGCGGTATAATTATCCAGGCTTGTCGGATTTAGGGCTGCTTCCAACTTGGAACAGTGAGTTGCATGAGTTATCTACACAGAAAAACATGTTTATGAGAAATAGGACAAGCTATTGAATCTGGGTATCCAGCCCGTATGCCTAATCCCGACCGCATGCTAGCTGAAGGAGATCCTCTATACACAAGCTGGATTGATATTTTTGGTGATGATGTGTCTGGAAACAAATCAAAGAGTTGGAACAAGCATTGGAATATTTACATCAGCCATCGCAATCTACCCCGAAAATTCCTCCAACAAGAGTTTCACATACATTTTGTTTCGACATCGCCGGTCGCCAGCATTCCCGAACAATTTCATGGGATTAAACAGTTAATTGAGTGCGCTAAATCTATAGAAATGTGACTAATATGGGACTAAATGTCTAATAGGGCAACACATAAAACCCCTGTGAAGGTTCGTCATGGCACATCAGGAGCGCAAGTACAGTTCAAAATCTACGCAAATGCTGGCCCAGGAGATAACCCTGCTCAGAGTGACATCTGTGGCCACATTGGCGGAAATGGCAATTGTCCTTGCAGGAAATGTCGTGTTGGCGGAACACACCAAGAAAAAGAATCAGATATTGGGTTTCATAGCCTTTTTGAAGTAAGTATGTCTGTTTCTTCATAGTAGAAATACTTATAGAATGGACACATTCAGGTTGGTCTTGCTCGCTCTGCTGAAGGAACTCTGTCAGATATCAAGTCCCAGATTGAATTAGCGTGCTTAGGTGTCGCCCAGAATGTACAGAATCAGCAGACTAAGACTGGTATCAAAGATAGCTACGCCCAATTCTGGATCGATGATCTCATAGCTCGCGTGCGGTCATTGCGCAGGGACCAACCTCAACGGACTGTACTTGATATCCAGGCTGAACTATTAACCTGGGTCTCTGAGCATAAAAGCGATATTTATAATCCCTTTTTGACACTGGATGGTGAGTTCTTGGGAAAACATACAAGTCCTGTATGATTGAAATCTTGACTTGAACAGGATTTGATCCCGCTGTTGATACACCTGTAGAAATTCTTCATACCATTCTTCTAGGCATTGTCAAATACCTCTGGCACGGCTCGCATACCTCATGGGCAGCTAAAGAGAAGCAAATATACTCTATTCGTTTGCAATCCACGAACCGATCTGGGCTGTCCATCCATGCCATACGTGCTAATTACATCATGCAATACGCTAATTCACTCATTGGACGGCAATTCAAAACGATCGTACAGGTCAATGTCTTTCATGTCTATGATCTTGTTGACCCCCTCCGACTACTTCTTACGAAGGTAGTAGGAGAACTTGCTGCCCTCTTGTGGTATCCAGAAATACGGAATATGGATGAATATCTTGTATGTTTGGCTGAGAAGCACCACATCTTACCTGCATTTATAAAAATTAATCCTTTACTAGTCTGATGTTGGAGTCGCTGCTGCAAATGTTCTCGACCAATTCGCGGTGATTGACCCTACAAAAATGACGTCTAAAATCAAACTTCACTTGCTTGTGCATTCGAGAGCAGACATCCTTCGTTTTGGACCGCTTGTCGGGGCTGCAACAGAGGTGTTCGAATGTTTTAATGCCATTTTCAGATTCTGTTCTATCTTTTCAAACCACCTTGCCCCAAGTCGAGATATTGCTTACCAATTGGCTAAACAAGAAATTCTAAAACATCGTCTTATGGGCGGTTGGTGGCCAACAGCTGATGGAGAATGGGAACGACCTGGGCCCTCTGTTCGTAACTTTATTCATGCTCACCCGATCCTCCAAGCTCTCGTGGGTTGGAACAGCACAGAACCCCTTGTCAATGGTAGGCTTTGGAATTCTACTATATTTCAATTTACTTAATATAATCAGGCTCATTCAAACTGGAACCGCTTAAAAAAGGAGAGAGCCGAAAATACCTTCCTTGGTCGCAGACTCAAGGCGTGAAGGCACTGAACTTCACTTCAGAAGAAGCTGATTTGCAGTGGACGTCCTGCCGGTCTGTTATTACATGTTCTCAAGATAAGTGCTTTGAAGGATCATGGATATTCGCAAGGTCACCATTAGATGTAAGATGGAATTTCTTATTTGTTCCAATGATCTTCAAGTTAACGGCCTTTTGATAGAATGCCGAACTTGTCACTGGCCGTATTGTTGAAATTTTAGCGAGTCCTGCAGGTAATCGTGCTGTCATTATTCTGGACATTTTCCATGTTCTCTCTTCACGACATGAAATTTTCGGAATGCCAATGCTGGCTCGACATCATGAAGAACCAACCTATGTGGTTATTCCATCTACTGTATGCATATTCCACTTCTTTTTCTATCTAATAATATGATCTCAAATTCATGTTTAGGGCATAGACTTCCTTTACAATGTACAGCACGACTGTCCTCTTGCAAAATGCACTGCCTCAGGCAAGCAGCCATTGATGCAGGAGCGCGTTGTATCCGGTCAGGTTCAAACCTACATAGAACACAAACCCGTTGAACGCTTCGTTGTGAATATGCACGCGTTCCACAACGCACACCTCCTCCGTGCATACTTGCCGCGTTCTCTCGTGGCCCCTCTCCTGGTCTATCCAGACAGGCAAGCAAATCATTCCACAATTTCACAAGGCCTTCGAGTTATACAAGAAGCTAAGCGAATTAAAACTCGCGCCCAGAAAACAGATGGAGTACCAATTTCCGTGGCCACCATAATGCCAGGATCTAGCAAGCGAAAAAGATTGGAAAAGGAGGGATGTTTGGAATGAGGTTCTATACTTTGAATAGCATTTCAGATGCTACACTTGTAATGTCAATCACCTCAAAATATTGCTAGATCCTTTCGTCGTCATGCCTAAACTAATTACAAAATTTGCAATGGATTGTGACTGTGTGCAGCTCTCGGCCTTGTTTGCACGCTCGCCACTGACGTTGTTGTCGACGGCCACTCGCATGGCAGCAGGTCTCTTCCATCTCTCTCCCCATTCACGCTGCGCCTGGGCTCTCCATGGAAAACCAAATGTGCCACAGTTCCCTGATCTGTTCAGCCCCCCTCACAAGAACATTCAGCACCACTGCACATCCTTGGCCGTGCATAGGATTCTCTATCACCGATGCGCCATCCGTGTCCACTCAGTCACAGCACATGCATCCGTGTAGGGCACAACTCACATACGCAGGTGGAGGCGGTTCCACCGAGTCGGTTCCCGCGCTCAACGACAGATTATATGACCTACCGCGCGCCGCCGTGATAATAATGGTGAGGTTGGGGCGTGCGGGTATCTTGCCTGGCAGAAATGTGCGTACAATAAAATATCACTGGTAGATACAAGGTTGATATGCCAGCTTCACCAAAATCAGACAACACCACCCAACACTATAACCGTGTGTCTCTCAAGAATAATCACCCCATTTCTCACTTCAGGGTTAAAAAGAACCATCTGCATCATATGTCACAACTCATGAAGAAAATATTATTGATGGAAACTTACTTTACAGCCAAGTTTCAAAGTATTGATGCTCACTTTGAGAGCTCTTGCGACTGTCCAGTGCATGATGGCATTGACGCTATAATCTCCGTCTGAAAGCCCAAATTTGAAGAGGCCAACCTTCCTGTGAGTCCTACAAAACCCTGTCAATTCTACCACCTGGACCAAAATGCGGGAGCCTTGTAAATGGTGTGTCGCTGTCCCTTGCATTTGAATGAATTCTGATCTGAATCCTGTGTTATGGATCATAGAACTTGATAAATCGGATCCAATAATCTGCTCATGAACAAAGGGGACCAGTCGTCCGTAGAAGTTAGTGGCGAAGCTTGAGCCACGGTCAAAATTTTCTATGGAGTCCACCGCCTGTTCTTGGTAGTAACGGTAACATTCGCCGAGCCATTCCTATAGTTTTATTTGTTTTAGCAGAGCTCCAACACTGACGACCTTGAGCTGCTTACAGGGTCAATACATGGTCTTGGAAATGTATTATCTATCCAACTGCGAAGTTTTAGGGGAATAACAAACTTGAATTCTGCGCCTGGCAACAGTGTCAGACGGGCAGGCATGTTCAAGATGTTGGCTCGAAATTGCACTCGACAGAATTTAGAAGAACGGGTTTTGGATTATCTTAATTGGATATGAGAGGGTATCAGTTTCGATTGAGGTCCAATTGAGGTCCAGGGCATTTAATAATATGTCATTCTTATTTGAGCTGAAAATCGAGTCAAGATGGAGTCAGTAAATGTGCCACACTGTCACATGATCTCACTCGTCCATCCGAGTCGTGAGTCGTTGTCAGTCTCCTCAATTTCATAGATCTCCTCCAACTGACTTGGAAATGCTTATGTAGTGCCCCCCTCAAACCTCAAGACCAAGATGAATCAGAAGGCAGAAAGCATAACAATGTATGTGATGCTCATATGAAAGCGGTCGAGCCCAAGGTTTTGGAAAAGGAGATATTGAAGGAGAGATATCATGGATTGCAAAGTATGGCCAAAATCAGGTTTCTCAATATTTCACTGACGCCTGCGGTTCATGCCGTATAATTTTTACAGAGTAAAAGACAGTTGTTCGTCTCGAGACCTATTTCCTACTCGTTTCACAAGTTTTCACTTGAGGAGCTCGAAACGGTGGACAGCGACGAGCTCATGCATCGCACCATTGAGGACACATACGGCGACAATGTCTCATACAAAGTCAGCAGAATCTGCGCGGGAGCGACCTCGTGCCTCGCTGGCTATAAATTTGAACATTTACTATTCCATGGACGATGAGCGCCTGCGCTACATCACACAAGAGACTCCGCAGAGGCCGCGGACGCACTGTGCCCCTCTGCCAACCCTGTATCTTTGCTCTACCCCCCACCACGCTCACACCTGCATATGAACGTGTACACTAACGGCACAACGCAAACGTGCCCGCGCGCTTGACGGTCAACCTCGGCGCGGACTACACACTCGCGCACGCACGTGTGGTCACATTTGAACGCATTTGGCGCGCTCGCACTTGCATTCGAGCTCGAACACGAATCCGAAACGCGAGCGACTACACCGCACCGAGTGATAATGCCTATTTCCACGCGCAGCTCCAAATTCACCTCCGACAATCCCAAGGCTACACCAACCTTCACCTCTCCATATATCCCATAGCATGCAGGCGCAAGTCCCAACAGGCACTCGCTCATTCACTTGTGCGCGGCTTTGCGCTACGCCTTTGCGGGTGCGTTGAGAAAGCGGGTGCGGGTCAGTGTTCTGGCGCGGTATGTGCTATGGATGTGATCGCTCCGCCTCTCGTGTACGTGAGATGGAGAGGAGGCAGAGATGAAAGGGGAAGGGGTGGACGACACCGCCTATACCGTCGACGACGAGCGCACCAGCTATCCCAACAGCATCTACGCCCCTTTGCGCAACGGCCCCAGCACGCTTTCGGCTTCGCTCTGCCGAAGCTCAAAGCACAGATGATGACGCGTGGTCTGCTGTCGCGCACAGCCGCAGCCCGACGCGCGCGCCGCCTGCGCTGTCTATTACGACCGTGCCGACGCGACGCAGCAGCGATCAGCAGCAGCAATTCGCGGTGTCTACGAGCATGGCGAACTCGTACGCGCGCCCATGGGCGACTGCAGACCAGCAGCCTCAGAGCCCGCCGCCGCACGTAACCTCCCCCGCGTTGCGCCTGCGTCCGGTGTCAATGCTCTTCAGTGCGCACTTCGACGAACACATCGTGCTGCTTGACAACGACGATGGTGACAGGAGCGCGGGCGCGCGCTCGTCGGGCGACACGGACGCAGACACGCCGGAGCCCACTCTCGACACACCGCGGTCGTCGAGCCCGGGCGTGCGGACATCACCGCTTGTACGCGCAAGTAGCGAACATAGTGGCATCGTGGATGACGGCGAGCTTGGCCTGGCTCTTCACGCGTAGCAGTTCTTGAACACAAAGTCAGCGGACCAGGGCCAGATCCGGGAGCTCCAGGGCCGCTTGCGCGACTTGCAGGCGGAGCTCGACGCGCTGCGCGGCCGTAACGGTGATGCGTTTTGCGTACGCTGTGGCTGGTATCTATTGTGAGAATGGTCGATTGGGGATGCGTGGCCCACTAGAGGCCGTTTGTGCAAGACGCCGTGGTGGCCGTGGTAGGGAGCAGAAGCCATGCTCTGTCAGGAGGATTGGCTAGAGGACCCGCCGTTGAGGTAGCCCGTGTCGTAGCGCGAGGCGTAGGAGGCCTCTGGGATCATGGAGAACGCGTCTGAGCACGGCGCATAGCATCATGCGTGTCGTCAGTGCATGCACAGCGGAGCCATAACGAAGTCATCAACGCCGAGGGACGCGGTCCTCTCGCACAGCGTGGTGAGGCGCTCTTGCCCTGCGGAGACCTTCTCCTCACGGTAAGCCCTTGACTGGGCCATCTCCGTGAATAACTCCATGCTCGCCTGTCGGTACAGTGTGCGGCGGCGTATCTGTAAGTCGGGGGTGTTATGTGTCCGCGTCGTGAGAGGTGAGCGTTACCACTCATCGACGAACTATCGAAAAGCACTCACCCATGTCTTTCTCTTTTTTAAGTGATACGTTCGTGGTTAATTGCTGGCTTTTGGACAAGGCCTCTGAGTCATCGATCACAGTGGGGGCGCGGGATAATTTATTTAATATAAATTGTTCAATAAATGAGAGCTAAGTCTCTTTTTCTCTCACTTGTACCTTCACCACTGCACCTTCACCTTCACACCCTGCTTGCTCCTCTTTGATCCAGCTCTGAAACTACGAATTCACAATGCCTCGCCGCCGGTAAGTTCCAAATGTTAGTAAGAATCCATCTTACCCTCAATTACTCCGTAGGCTCCGCATTGGAACGCGAGTTCTTGTCTCGATAGTCGACCCACAATGGCCGGGACATCGTCAACAACAAATCGGCCGTATTCGAGGCTTGAACTATTCTTGCGAACGGGTTAGAGGGCGCTTGGTCGAGGTGAGTCGACGTATCTGTCCCCACTGCGATTACTTATCACCCGTAGCGCTTCCATTATATCGTTCGCATCACGTCCAGCGGAGACAGGGTCTTTGTTCGGCGCAGCCAGGTCGTCAATCTTGGGTACGTTCTCTTATTTCATTTTCACTGCTTTCTAACAATTTCCCCAAGCTAATCGTTCGTAAAGTCTCGCCCCATATGCCTAGCACAGGGACCTCAAGCCCCGCAATGATTAATTACATGCATGATTTTTGTTGAGTATATGTGTCAATGTACAATGAAATTTGGTGGTATACTGGCTAGCAGCCCCCTTGAGTGCAATAAGAACTTTTAAACGCTATGTTCACCTCTTTTTTCTGTCAAAAATTGCCTCACAACGCACTCTGAGACGCGGTCTACCCCAAGAAGTTCTGTTTACGCCTCCGCCTCCCTTGTCTCGTTCCAACCTGTTCTGTCTCCCGCTGACACCCCGTGTCCAGATCACCACCGGAACACGCCCTTTTGGCCTACGAAGTACGTGTCCTGCCCCTCTCACTATTTGTGTGCTCAGCCTCCGGCTAGCAGACACGATAGACGATCCCTGGCCTGTGTTGCACATGTTGCGTTTGTAAGTACTTCAGCCCAACCGAGCTGATACTGCAGCTGGCAGATAGGTGGAATCTATTACGTAGAGTACCTAGATACTTGGTAGATACCATATACAAGCATTTTTCGATTCGACGAATCAATTAAGCTGGCAGACGAATTAAATAAAACCTGCAGAGTTAGTGGTGGTATTTTGTGACCATCATATATAGACACATTCTAGCCAGGTCAGTCAACGGCAAATTAACATCAAATCTTTCAGCTCCATTGCAGTCGGTTCTGACACTAGGAAACATAAAAAAGAAAATCTGGAGAACAGGTTTTCTACTACATGAGTGCTATGTGTACAAACCTGCTGTCCACCGGAACGAACACCAAATATCTCAGCTGTTATGAGGCTGGCTCTCTATCTGATGAGCGAATGGGATAAGATATTGAAGTCGGTCTATCTACTACATGAATATTATGTCTCGACATGTGTCAAGCAGCTAATCTAACGAGTGAGATTTTTCGTGATACAAAGATCGTTTTACGTTTTATTCATATGTTTTGACATATGTGTCCTACAAAATCAGCAAACGTGATCCTTAGATATCATACAATTGGCGGTGTACTTCAAAGAAAGCGCTTATTCTTTCATTCTGGCCTCGCCGGAGTGTTTTTTCGAACCCCAAATGGCCGAAAATTTATTGAGGAATATCAAGTTGGAGATATATGGGTCTAGCAAGTAGTACTTCCGCTTCGAGGTCTTGTTACAAACTTGGAATTGGGAGAGAAGCACGCGCCTATTGCTTGGCTATATTTGTACTCTGTGCGGGCCGACGCCTGGCCGGCCTATTATGCCTTGGTTGCCGTCCAATTGTCCCCCTCATTGTCAGTGCTAGGCGGCGCTAAGCCAACGGAAACAGCACCTATGCATTGTACTCAGTAATCATATTATAATCCTCATTGTAAGCTTCCATGTTTCCGTTTTTTCCCCTCCTTCCACCACGTTCATTAATTCGGCTGCGCCGCGCGCCTCTCTTTTTTCTCTGCAGTTTGTGCTGACGAACTGACATGCACCGCCAGATCTCAATCGCTTGCCTTCTTACGTTCCTTTCTCTCGTCAATGCTGCTGTCATTCCTTTTTACCGCGTCAAAATCCCGACAGAATTACGAAGGGAAAACAATGACGTAGAAAAAAGAGGCTTGACAATACATCTCTTTCCCGCTCCTGAAACTACCTCTTCATCGCCGGCCGCGCCGTCCACTGTTTATGTCACTACCACCATCTCAGCGATCCCCACAGTACCGATAACCACCACGTCGCCCTCTGTTTCAGCCACAACATCGGCTGCTGTTCTAGTCACAACATCGGCACCACTTTCGCTTTCCCCTGCCGTCGTGACTTCTTCACCCTCTTCACCCTCTGTCCCAAGCCCGACGTCGACCCCAGCATCTGATCCTGACCTACCCCAAGCCACGAATGGCACCCAGAAATATGTTTTCGCGCATCATATGGTCGGAAATACATTTCCTTACACAGTTCAAGATTGGGCCGATGACATCACTCTCGCGCATGCATCTGGTATCGACGGATTTGCCTTGAACATCGGTAGCGATGACTGGGAACCCGGCCATGTAGCCGACGCGTGCGTATTGGAATTATGTTCCAGTTCCACGGCTAATTAATCTGGTCGTCTTTTATAGATATCAAGCTGCACGGCAAACCAATCTTGGGTTCAAGTTGTTTTTGTCTCTCGACATGACCTCCCTTCCATGCGCCTCTGCCAACGACGCGCAAAACCTTCGCAATCTCGTCAATACACAAGCATCGCATCCTAATCAGTACCAGTATGATTCTCGCGCGTTTGTTTCCACATTTTCTGGGGAAACATGTCAATTCGCCCAGGGAAGCGTCACGCAAGGATGGAAGACTCAATTCACTCAACATCCAGACCTGCAAGGCAAGATTTTCTTTGTGCCTTCCTTCTTTGTCGACCCAACCACATTCAAAGACTACTCTGGCATCATGGACGGAGATTTCAATGTACGTATCGAATTGCGATTGCAGTGTTGAGGATGAGTTACTAATTCAAATGTTTACATTTACAGTGGAACTCTGGGTGGCCTATTGAAGTGACCCCTTCTTTTGCTGCTAATGCTTTGTCAACCACCAACAATACTGCCACCCCGAAAAACCTCATTGCAACCCCTGCAAATTCCGTGTCGGCAAACATTGCTGCATCCGTTGCTTCAATATTGGGCAAATTGCAGCTGGCCCTTTCTCAGTTCATTGGAGCAACAACCACTGATCAGCAGCATCTGTCTGGGCTTTCTGCGCTCTCGGGTCCCATTCAAGCGCGCGACGGATCATCGACGAACCCAGTCTATATGGGCGCTGTTTCTCCCTGGTTCTTCACTCATTACGGCCCAGATTCGTTCAACAAAAACGTCGGTCTCTTCTTCATTTCGTTAAATTTTTTTTACTGACAACGATTACAATCAGTTTGCCTATCTATCCGACCAACACCTCTACGCCAAGCGCTGGGAGGCCATGATCAGTAATCGCAGTCAATACGATATGGTTGAAATTTTGACCTGGAACGACTATGGCGAATCGAGTTATGTCGGTCCGATCAAAGGGTCCCAACCAAACAGCCAAGCGTGGACTGACGGTATGAACCACACCTGTTCGTCTCGTATTCTCTTTGCTGTGAGAGATGCCGTGCTGACAATGTGTCATCAGCGTGGCTCGGCCTGACAAAGTACTATGCAACTGCCTTCAAGACGGGCCAGTATCCGGCTGTCGAGCAGGATCAAATCTACATGTGGTCCCGGCCGCATTCTACGAACGCGCAGGCTCCCGACCCTGTCCCGCAACCGTCTAACTTCCAACTTGTATGTTTACCCCTTCCCCCCACCGTATTATTCGTACTGTATCTGATCAAATGGTTGTCTAGTTCGACGACCTCGTATGGGCTGTTGTTCTGACCACTGCGCCCTCGACCGTTACACTCTCCACGTCCGCCAACGCCGCCGACTCTAAAACGTTCAATGTTCCCGCAGGCCTGTCAAAGCTCGCAGTCCCCATCTCACCTGGTGGAAACATGAAAGGAGTCATCCAACGAGGTGGCCAGACCATCCTCGAACTGAGCCCGTCCAACTTCACGTTCCAAGGAAGTCCTCAGACCTACAACTTCAATGCATTTGTCGCTAGCGCCGTCGCAAATTGAAATTTCTGCGCAATGTAACCGGGTTACATTTACCTTTTTATCTGATAAGCACCCACATGACTATACCACACATCACTGTAGACTAGACTAGCATTTTCGTTATAAATAAATTGTATTCTTACATCTGTTGTATTTTAAATCCATGGTACATTACAACATATTCTTCATAAAGCAGGAGGCGGTGGAGCAGCAGTTAGGGCTATGCGCTAACATGAAAGTTTCCAGGTAGTCAGGCAACAGGAGGGTGGGTTGAAGCAATGAATAAGTACTATTGATATGAATCATTTGCAGCGTCCGCGAGGTATACGCCCAGCTCCTCTCCACTGAACAGCATGTTTAAAATTTGATCGGGGCACGGAAAATGACACTCACTTGAAAGCGCAGGGTATGTCTGACCATAGAGAGAACAAATCTCTCTCAGACATAAGAAACTCGGGTAATTGCTCGTTCTGTCCCATCGTGTTTGAAAGATCAGCAGTGGTACCGGGGTCGCCGTTGATGTGAACCGGCAGTTGAGAAAAGTTTGTTGGGCTGATTGTTGCACCGATAGTGGGCTGCGCATGTCCCATTTGGAAGAGTAAGAGATCCCAGTCACTGATGCTCGAAACCGCATGTAAACATGGGTCAGGTTGATTCTGATTCGCAGCGCTAGTAGGTTCCATGCTGGGATTGAGGCTGGAATTGCTGCTTTGAAGATATCCGGAAGGTGTAGTTTGTTTTGGCGGCTGGGATGAGTCCCACCGCCGTTTATTGCGGGGTGTCTCTTCGTAATCCTTGTCCAAGAAATTCATTTCCGCTAATAAGTCACTAATTATCATGTCAAAATATGTACGTCGAGATATTGAAACATACAACTCACACTGAGCGGCCGGCGATATGCCACCTATTAAAAATATTGCAATTGGACACTAAGTAATACCATTTATATAACAGTAACGTACTTTTTTTCAGAGTCTTTCAGAAAGTTGATACACGTCTGATAGTCTTCTATCTCTTTTTTCGGATCTCTGGTTGAACCCGACCGCCTACTTCCCCACAGGTTGAAGGCAATTACCAAACCGGCCATGTGGGCGCTCGTCTAAAAAACAGTCAAGAACCAATGAATCGTCTAAAATGACTTTACCTACAATCAGCAGTGGAGACGCTTGGAGCCCTCTGGTTACCCCCGCTTCCAGGACGTGGGCGCATGATCTCGCAGCATTTGCGCATATTGCTAGAGAAGTGAACGATAATGGTGATTTCTTTGTCAAAAACGAACGGTGTATCTGAATTTGAGTATAAGAGTAAGCCATATGCAAGTGTACTGATTGGTGAAAAGTGACGAGATCGGCCCTCTCGGGATCCCATTGCACTGCGCATCATGAGTTTCTGCGTCAAAGTCGAATACAGTTTAACGACTTACAAAAATCAGGCAGTGAATTTTTCCATCGGTTCATCGACGAGTCCAACTGTGCAACAATACGCTGTTCCCATCCGTCATCAAATGATAACCCCGAAAGCACTTTTGTTTTTTTCGTAGAGTACAAAGTTCTGTGAGCGAACGCCATGATCACAAACAGTTTCAGCATATGAACGAAGCTAGTGACGGTGCTGGGTTTGCCGGGTGGTTGTCTGAATGCTTGTTCTGGATCGTCCGCCTCCCAATATTCATCGTCGCACTCTATTGGATAGTCTAAATCAAACCTTGCAAAGAAGAGTGAGTAACATACGCGCCATTGTAGTATATTAGCTTACTCCTCATCCGCTATGACACATGGCCTGCCAGTGAAAGCACTTGACAAACGATCAAGGAAAATCAAACACCTGTAATAGGTGATTCACAACTTGGGATTATCTTTGCATTGAATAGAACTGGAAATCATACCAGAAAGCTCGCTTCTGCAATTCCTCGTGCTTGCTGAGCTTCTGAGGGGTACTTTTACGTCGATGGACTCCTCTTGCCATTGCGGACTGAATAGCAAGACCTAGGACATTCCATGACACATGGCAAGCACCCGAAGTGAGCAGATATACATGGACAAGCTGTGTATGAGTTATATTAACATACGTGACATCAAAATCAGGTTTGTACTCACACAGTAGTACTGTAGGTCATGCAATACCGGAGATACACGGAATCCATCTGGATGCAAGGGCACTTGACAAAAATATTGCCACCCTGCAGAAAATCCAGATACATCGCCAGGGGACAGGACTCTGGGATCTTGCGAGTACCGAGCCCCAAGCGCACATACCATAAGAACGACCATTCCGAATGATGCATCCTTATGATGTTGTTTTTCATACAACATTTTGAAGAAGGTTGGTTGATGAAGTAAGGGCATGAATGGGTTGATTTTCGCAAAATACAACGCGACCAGGTTATGCAAGAGGCGGTCGTCGGGGTAAATGTAGCTGGGCTCTAACGCGCGTGCATACTCAGCTTCCCACTATATGCAAGAGAACTCAATCAGCCTGAAATTTTACAATCCGTTTGATATAACTTACTGGTCGGAGGTACCAAAACGACGGTCTCCTGTGCTTGCTACCATCTACTCTTAAACCAGTAATCTCGGACTTCAAATCCGAGCAGTATTTGAAGAACATGTGTGAACTAGTTAAAACTTCAATACATATGATTTCATGAGTGGTTTAACCCCTACCTAGCCGATCCAAAGTAACGTTCTTTTATTTGCAGGTGATCAAGTTGTTTTGACAAGGCATCTTGCGCACAATCTTCCCCTGAAATTTCTTCCGAAGTATTCGTGGAAAGCAGATCGGGGGAATTTACATCGCTTAATATTGTCTTAGGAATGGGATAACTGAAAGCCAACGAATCTCCGGGCTTGGTAAGTGTGGATTCACTGTATGTGCTGGCCGTTAGTGTAGATTCTGCCAGGGTGTCCAAAAGCTTGTCAATATCTTGTTCTGGGTAAACCTATGCAATCTTAGCTTTAATGAGATGTTCAAGAACGAGAAAAAAGCGACGCAAGTCTGACTTTTTGCAACAAATGATACATCTTGTTCACTTTGCTTTCAAGGGTCTGGATGTAGCTTCAGGGAGATAGTTGGTAAACGTGCATAACAGAAAACGAATGGTTGCATACGAAGCAGTTATTTCGGCTTTCTATGTACATCTGTCATTAAGTAGGTAGGTAGAGTGCGTACAAGTCAAAACGTACTGTTTGCTTGGGAGGTATGTCATGAGTACATTTGATGCCGGCGGTCTGACAGTATGAGCACCGCTCACCGCCCATCTGGGCGCTGTCACCTTCAAGATGACGAGAATTAGGCATTTCTCTTGGATGCAAAAAAACATACATTTTGCTAGTCGAGTATTCAATCATCAGTCAGAGCTACGGAATTCGTATTTGGCATAACAGAAGCGTACTTTTCCTCCTCCGACACGCATCGCAAGCTCCAGCCAAGCGTGTCCTCTTGCTTTTCTGTAAGTTAGACTCGAAGACCGGTTCATCGTCGAATTCAGCATCCATGTTATTCGTGAATTGGTGGCTAGTCGAGAAAGAGTCGAGAACTAAGGCTTTATATAAATAGCTGAAGTCCCCAAGCTATTCCAATTTCCGGGTCGAAAAGCTCTGGGCCTATTCTCTTAGGTGGTTGTAAGGTGCGAAGCACGTTTTAGTAGTGGTTTTTATCAACAATGTGAAGCCTTGTACAGTTCGCAGAGTCACGGTGCGCCGCTCCGAGCTCGAAGCAGCCGCCCTCGGCAGATTGACTCATAAGTGACTGGCGTGCCGTATATGTACCATCATGTAGACACTTATTTGCCTCAAAATTTATCTATGACGGCCTCTTTTCCACCTAGCAGCACAAGGATTGAAGAGACTTAATTTATCAATGTCCAACGATACCAGTGCATGCTGTACTACAAATAATGCCTTGCGAGAATCAGAAGATGGGTATATAGTCCTGTATTCTGTCCTTTGCATCCTGTGCAATGCACTCGGCGATCCAGGTCAAATTTCTGATCTCCTGTTCTTTTAGCTTGATGTAACTGTAGAAGATGCCGTGCTGGAATTGTTGCAGGAACGCCTGCTTGTTGAGGAAAACCTCTGTGCGGAAGAAGCGGTCCTCCAAGTGGGAAGCTGAAGAGTGGTCGTCGTAGCCATTGCCATTGGCCTGCCCGCTGTTCGAGTCGCTAAAGAACGAGCGGTATTCTGATACACCCTCGCACGCCTGGCGGACTTGGTCCATATCATCAGCCCGCGCCAGTTGATTATTGCCCTCTGGCCATAGGCGCCCAATGGCCGGGAACAGCTTGGCGCGTTGCTCTTTCGTCAGCTCTGTGCCGAAGGAGTTGATAGTGATGTTGACAGTGCGACGGTCGGCTTCGAAAGCCAAGATCTTGTGCATCACATCCGAGGTGGGCGAGCCCAGAGCCGTGCAGAAGCCATAAAAGTCTTCCAGGTATGCCTTATAGACCGTGTTTCGGATGATCTCAATGTTAAGGTCGTCCAGGTCAGTGGCAGAAAGGCAATCTCTGAAATAAGGCGCTATTTTGGCTATTCAGACAAGATTCAGGAAATAAATTTGAGATGCAGACGTACCGAGGGGCGTCTCCACTAGGACACTTTGATACAGTTCCTCCACGTTTGTTGCAACGCACAGAGCAGGCATGGTATCAAATACACCGAGGGGGTGGCATCGACTAATCAATTCGTGTGTATCACGTTCGTGAAGCGTCCCAGTAATCAATAGCACGACATTATCAATCATATATGCGTAACTGTTCAAGATGTGTTAGTACATATCATCACGAAAGGGTGAATGTAATGTATACGTGATATAGTCGAGGAACTTTGCCAATGGCTGGACGGCGTTATTTCGTATATAATTGAATTGGTCGACCAATATTCCGGTAGCTTTATCCGCGATTGTTGACGTTGAGATTGGGAGAGGCTCGTTGGCAAGAAAGTTCCCATAATCAGTCGCTGATAGCTGGGTTCGGAAATCTAGATAATAATTAGAGCATATACATGTTATTGAAGGTCGCTGGACATGCCTTCCAGTGTCTCGCATTGAGCCAAATTAGAATACTGGTTTGGTGAAAGTATTCCAGCCTTGTAGCCTCTTACGATGGCTTCGAGGAACCCATTATCCACCTGTCCAATGACTTGCGTAAGTTGAGCTTTGTGAGCGAGAAAATGTTGTAAAAATACTTTACATTAAAGAGAAGTGCCTCCATGACGATGTGCGTTTGCCAAAGTGAATGCGACGGCAAGCCATACACACCGGACGCAGCATCGGTACTTTCGCACGCCTATTGCCATTAGGAGGAACTAGATTAGTTACGTAATCGCCGCTGTTCGGATGTCGAATTCGACTCCAT
Source organism: Hypholoma fasciculare (assembly GCA_016801325.1). Taxonomy (NCBI): domain Eukaryota; kingdom Fungi; phylum Basidiomycota; class Agaricomycetes; order Agaricales; family Strophariaceae; genus Hypholoma; species Hypholoma fasciculare. The sequence goes on from JAEKIV010000651.1 coordinate 17,792, forward strand.
CAGTGAAAAATGGAAATATGGATAAGGTTCAATAATGTCTTATAAGGTCTCCGTAATCCATGTAACTTCCTACCATAGG
>JAEKIV010000652.1:0-17753 GCA_016801325.1 Hypholoma fasciculare
TGACCGTATGGGCAAAAACCGGATTCCCGGACGCCGGACACCGGACACCGGACACCGGAAATTCTCAAACCCAGATGTCCTCGCACACGGACACGGATTCAGGCTCAGACGACGACGAAGAGTACGACTTCGGCGAGGACGGCTTGTTTGCAACATCGGACCGCAAGCCCGACAGCAACAACGACACTGATGATCCTCTGAGCGTGCGTGCACCGGCTCTGCCTAACGGTGATGTGCTACCAACGGCGGAGTTGCGCTGCCAGGTGCTGCAGCGCCAGGAAGACGAAATTCGCCGCCTCAACGCACGGGAGCGGCAGATCGATGAGCAAGTGCGCCGTAAAGAGGATGAAGCGCGAGCGAAAGCGGAGGTGCGAGCAAAGGAGGAGGAGGTACGGCGGAAGGAAGAGTTAGCGCAGGCGACGGCTCGCGTCGCGTGCCTCAGAGAGGAAGAGGAGCGCCGTAGGGATGAGGAGGCGCGTTTGCGCACGGAGGAGGCCGCACGGCAGGCGGAGGAGGCGCGCATCCTGGAGGAGGAGCTTGAGCGGAAAGAAGCGGAGGCAGTGCGGTGGGCGGAGGAAGCGCGTAAGATCGAGGAGGAGGCCAAGAGAAAGGCGGAGGAGGCGAGGAAACGGGAGGAGGAGGCCAAGCAGAAGGAAGCTGATGCGAAGAAGAAAGAGAGGGAGGTGACCAAACGCGAACAAGATGCCAAGAAACGCGCCGCCGACGCGAAGAAACTTGAGGAGGAGGCGAAACGGAAGGAAACCGAGCTGAAGAAGAAAGAGGAGGCGACAAGAAAGCGCGAGGAGAAACTGAGACAAGAATCTGAAAGAACCAAACAAATGCAGCAGGAGGCACAGAAAATCGCGGAGGAGGCTAAAGAAAAGCAAGAAAAACTTACTCAACTTGAAGAGGAGACGAGGAAACGCGAACGTGAGATCAAGGAACGGGAGGAAGCGCTGCTCTTGCGCGAGTCGGAGTTCAAACGTCGCGAAGAGGCTCGCCGGAAGGAGGAAGACGCAAAGAGGCTTGCAGAGGAACAGGAGAAGGAGGCTGAGGCAAAGCGGATAAAATTCGAGGTACAGCGCAAGGTTGAAGAGAGGCGTCGATTGGAGCAGCTTTGGCAGGAGGACGAGGCAAGAAAAGAAGGGGATGAACTGGGAAAAACTCGGGAAATGAACTTGAATGCGAGAGAGAAAGCAGTGGCTGAGCGAGAACGAATTGTCGAAAAGATTTTCGAGGACGCCAGGACGCTTGAGGAAGCGACGAAACAATTGCAAAACGAGGCAAAGCAGGACATTCAAATGAAGGTGACGCAAGCGAACAATCTGGAGCAGAGGGCCAAAGAACATGCAGCCAAGCTAGACGACAAGGCCAAGCGAAGGATCACTGCACTTGAAACAAATGCCAAGCAAAAACTTATCGGAGCAAAGGAGATCGAAGAAGCAGCTAGACGAAAGGAAACCGAGGCGAAAAATAGAGAGGAGGCGGTCAGGAAGCGTGAGGAAAGGCTCAAACAAGAGTTTGCCAAATCCAAACAGTTAAGGCAGGAAGCGCAGAGGCTCACCCAAGAGGCCACAGAAAAAAAAGACAAACTCCTCCAATTTGAGGAGGACCTCGTTGCACGCGAAAAGGAATTACAACGCCGCGAAGAACAGGCCCGATTTTCTCGTTCTTCGACCATGGATGGCGCTTCAATGCCATATACGATCACCAGCACATCGATGAGGCCGCCTTCAATCCTGTCCTCCCACATTAGCATATCCGACCGCGAACAGTACTTCCAAGAATATCAGCAACACACTACCTCGAAAAAACTCATGAGAATTCCCTCGACAAAATCCTCGATGCTCAGTGTCACAGACATGGAAGCATTTTACCAGGAGAGTAGCAATTCTAGATAGATTCACCGTGGCCGCATTTTGTTTTGAAGTAAAGCGACAACCAATCTCGGTGGAGTCCTACAGCCTCTGGGACCTGGCCAGTGGCCACTCCCCTTGCGCATTATACTGCAACGCCCCTTCGCTCTCTGGCATCTGCATAACAGTGGTTATGGTTCAAGAAAGGTTGCTCGTGCGCCGTTAGAGACGTCGCGAACTAGCAGTGCAGACAACTTGAAGGCTGGTGGATCATGGATGAATGGACGCGAATCATTGTACTTAATTTATGATGGTCATGGCAAGATGGTCATTGGATGAACGCTTCAGTATATCAACGACGGCCTCACCTATTTTTATTTCCGAGGACTAGTTGGAGTGGCAGCGTATGACTCAAAAAATTCGAGCTTTGAAATGAGACCTCAGGCCTCAGGCCTCAAGGGGGCCTCAAGCTCAAGAGTCAAGACGTTCAAGTTTGGTTCAAGTACTTTCAACTTTGAGTTCAACCACAGGTCCACAGTTTTATTTGCTTTTTATACGTAATCGGCTTTGGTGGATTATATAAACAAATATAAGTACATAAATTTCCAATCAATGTCTGCTGCACAGTTCGCGGTTTTCTCTCTGTCTGCACCACATAAGCATGTCTGTTCTACTCCTTCGCATTCCAAATTCATTGAATATTGTCGCAACGCAATAATATTCACACGGACGACGCTTGCATCGCGTGCACACGGCTGACTTCAGGTTGGAGGCACGGAGGTTCATTATCTCATATGAGGCGCGCCTCGGGGGGAGTGTCTACTTGCGAATCCGCACCCTTGGTGGCGCGAGGGAAGTGCCTTCCGTGCCGTATCTACCTGCGACGCCGTCCCTGCACCGACTTCCCATCAGCGTGTCGATAGTTCGAATGTTGACGATACCGGTTGTACTAGAGCAAGGCCACGGAGCGGTGCGTCGTTATATTCAATCGATTACGCGTGCATTTTATCTTATTGCGTGAGCCAGGTAGGTGTTGGATCATATGAGCGGGATTAGAGAGAACAGTGTCTCTAAGCAGAGTGTCTACACTGTCGCGGCATTCAGGAAACTATATAGCGCTCACGATCGGAGCGGGGCCGGAGCTGGGGGGTGCGGAAAGACGTCGCGTGCACTGAGATGGCGGGTAAGGCCAGTGGTAACAGTTTTCTCATGGTCCGCATCTCTGGTTTACCGGTCAAACATTCGATGATGATCCATTGTTTTCAGATTATAACGCCGGTTGCGAGACCGGGGGAGTGAACGGAGCCGCGAAACCACTTTACGCCAACTTTACGCCCTAGAAGAGTTTTATCAATGTCACCGTACGCTCACACTTCGTCGAACTATGGAATGTACCTTTCACAGGCCTCAAGAAAGATGGTATGTGCCCGTACGTCATTTCCAATGTCGATATCCAAAGCAGTTGTTCTACATACAGTGTCTCAGAGCATCCAACGGTCATAAATACTGTGATTGAAGGGTAACACCAAATATTGTCCCCGTCTATAAGTGAGTATGATTCTTTTGAGGTTATAGCAATTTATTTTTACTGATAAAACCAGCCATCTCGGGGAACACTGAGAAACTAGAATCCTTGCTCCATACAAAACTCCGCCAGCATGTCTACAACAAGATACTTAAGGAAACCGAGACAAAGATCTGTCAAGAAACGACAACGGAGCATGAGGAAAAACACGACCAAGAATTTGCAGAAGCCAGATAAACGCTGCAGGACGCGCTTACGCTCGCACAAGAGGTTGTAGAAAAAATGAGCAGTCGATGACCTTGCACGCGAGAGTGAAATACGATTTCGTAAAGAGAAGAGCCGTCAGTTCTGCGACATTTCGATACACTACACGACCTCCAACACTTCGATCAGGAGCCGCCCTCCACAGGTCAGAACGCGAGCTACTTTCCCGCAAATATCAGCATCATTCTACACCGAACAAACTCATGAAAGGGCTTCAAATAAATCCTTCGCACTCAGCGTGTTCGTCTCGCAGCGACCACGTAGATGATTATTCTCAATCGCCATTGCGCTATTCCTATAATCTTTATCAGCTAGACGGAAGCAGTCAACTATTCACCCCCGGCACATGGACAGCCTATGCCCAGATTATAGCATGACACAGCCCTATCTCGAGTCTGCGTAGCAGTGGATGTGACGCGGCAGTTGGCTCTTAAGCGCTGCTCCGCGCGGCCTATGACGATAGTAATTCATATTGCAGAGTCAGCAAATGGACGCTCATAAGGACGCTCGGCCTCCCATATGTATCCCTCCCAATTTTCCCATTCGTAAAGCAAAGACGATATTAACCCAGCCCCTGCTCACTGCCAACTCACGCTATCTCGGCTATATAAGGCGCCGAGGATCGCGGAGCTTAATTATTTGCAATGACCACACTGGATTGCACTGCCTTGTTACTGGCATTGCATCTGCGATATGACCAGGGTCAAGTATGTAGTCCCTGTTGTTTCGTTTCTCGAAACGTTAATGCTGAGGTGGCTTACTAGATAGGAAACCGTACTTGTGACATGGGGCTTGCACGAGGCAGGTATAAGCGGAGAATTCTGAACCGGCCGACGGTTGACCTTCCAACCTCCCACTGCACTCGCATTCGAATCCGTACATCCCGACACCCCGTTCATTCGCGAGCTTTCCAATAAATAACGGGGAGGAACTGGAAGACACGCAAACGTTAGGAAGCCATGAGACGAGAGAATCGCACACGCGAAGAAGCACGAATAACGCAGTTAGACCGCCTCGCTCGTCGCTCGCAGGACGATATCGATCACTTGTTTTTTTCACCTCACAACTCTGAATCTCACCGTCTGGAGGCGCAATGGGACCAAAGGGAACGGGATTCAATTCGTCTGACACCCGAACATGACCTCCAGGAGGCACACGGCGCAGAGGCCGCCACCCCTCTGCAGAACAACGATGAGGAAACACATTCCCTGATAGAGAATTTGCTGGCCAACCCGAGATTTCTCGAGGAACAGGCGTATATCTGGCAGCAATTGCAGTTCCAGCGGCAGGCTGATGCGATCCTGCGCAAACGGCAAGAACAGCGCTTGCTTCAGGCAACTCAGGCGTCGTCTTCGTTTGTCAGTACACCTTCAGAGAGGAACAGCGCCCCTCCCTCCCGGGGCCCGATTCCCCGCAGCAGGTCTTCCTCTTCCAACCCCTCCCCTGCTGCGTCAACAAGCTCGTCGACTTCTGCGAGAACATCTAACAGCACTCGCTCACCAAGGCCCCAGACATTCGTTCCTCCGCAAACAGAGTCACGCTCCAGATCTTTCGATGCTGGCGTATCTCCTAGCACTTTTCCTCATACCAATTCTGATGCTGAAGGACGGCAACATAGCCACAACGAATCCGCGAACGACCAGCAAGACCATTTCCTTTGTGAGCAAGAAACAAATGAACCTGACCGCGAGATGCGATCCGTAAGCAGGCCTCTCACGGGACAATAATGATACAGTCAAAGTTTTCAAGAGCCACGCGCGCCTCTGGTCGCAAATCGCCCAGAAATCTGAGTTAACTTGGAATGATTTCCCCTGGCCCATGGTGGAGGTCCCTGCCTCTCCGGACGATATTTCATCGGTCATGATCAGCGCATATATGTATTCTCAATGCTGGCCCGACAGGAGTCAGTCGAAGAGCTTCAAGAGTCGCATTAAGGACCATATAAAGAAATGGCATCCAGATCGATTTGAAACGATATACTTGATCAAGGTCACGGAGAGCGAGAGAGAAAAGGTGAAACGGGGTGCGGAGAATGTCGCTCGATATTTAAGCGATCTTCTGCGAGAGAATAGTGGTAGTAGTGACCTATCTGGCAGTAATGACTATAATGTGTCTGGCCTCCCATCAAGGGTACTCTTGAACGCTAGTCAGGCGAGTGCATCTCCTCATGAAGAATACCACATTATTTACAAGATACAAACAGGACCCATCCGAGGTTGATTTCCAGACGCAATCCTCAGTTGACACGCTCTCGCCCAACGAGATGGTCACAGTCATCAGGCAACACGAGCGTCTCTGGTCACAACTATCCCAGAAATCCAATCTGACCTGGGAAGATTTCCCTTGGCCTATGACAATACCTCCTACCACTCCCGACGATATATCACCTGCTGCGATATGGGCATATTTGCACTCTCCCTGCTGGCTTGAAACGACAACATACAAGGATCGCATTAAGGACCACATGGAAAAATGGCGGCTAGAGACCTTTGAAGCAAAATACTTGATCAATGTCGCACAAAACGAGAGGGTGAAAGTTATACGTGGTCAAGGGAATGTTCTACGACATTTAAGTAAATTTTCTCGACAACAAAATATTGGGTCCCTTAAAAATCGGAGTTTTGGGGAATTGGAGGGGAATGGTGTTGAGAAGGGGACAACCTCTGAAAGAGAGACAATAATTGCAAGAGAATTACAGATCTTGAAAAAGGAGGAGGAGATTAGACGCAGAGAACAGGAGTTACATATAAAGGAAAACAATGCGCGCCGCCAGAGCGAGGACGCATACAGGTTAGAAGAGGAATTTAAGTGGAAGAACGAAGAGGCGAGGCTCCTGGCAGAAGTGGCGTGGGGGATGTCCGAAGAGTTAAAGAAGAAGGAATCAGAATTGACGAGGACAAAGTCAGAGCTGGTACAGAAGGAGTTGGAGTTGGCTAAGAGAGATTCAGAACTGGCAGGAAAAGAATCAAGTCTGGAGGCCAGGGAGAAAGCAATGGTTCAGCGTGAGCAAGACGTCAAGAAGATTGTCGACGACGCGAAGAAGCTAGAATTGGTTGCTCAACAAAAGGAGATAGAGACAAAGAAACTAGAGAAGGTTGTACAAAGAAAGGCGACCGAGGTGAACAACAAAGAAGATGTAATAAAGCAGCGCGAGGAAAGGCTAAAGCAAGACTTCGCAAAAGCCAAACAAATCCGCCAAGAAGCACAGACACTTGTGCAACAGGCCACAGAGAAAAACGACAAACTCCTCCAGTTCGAGGAGGACCTCCTTGCACATGAGAAGTCAATCCAACGCCGCAAAGATTCTTCGACGGAAGGTGTCATCTTGATGCAGCATACTTTTACCAGTACACCAACGAGACCGGCGTCAATTCTGTCCTCCAACATCAGCCTATCGGAACAAGAACAGTTTTTTCAGGAATACCAGCAATTTTCTGTCTCAAATGAACCCCCTTCGAAGTCGCTCTCCACCAGATCCTCCTTGCTCAGCATCACAGACATGGAAGGGTTTTACCAGGAGGAGCTGCAGCCCCGGTCAGATCTTCCCCGACTGCATTCCAATATGCAACACAACGACGACCACTGTCAGTCAGAGTCCTCCAACTTCTGGGGGCAGAACGTAGGCAGCTCGCACAGGGACACAGCCACCCCGCGCCCGCGCTATATTAGTGCGCCACCGCCCCGCTCTCTGCCTAGCGGTGGATACGAAACGAAAAATGGTGCATATGCCCCGCTAGCGGCTTTGCTAATTACCAGTGCAAACAAGAAAGCTGGTGGATGAATATTGACATGAGGAAATTTAGTCTGAGTTAGAATCAACGAAACTGACACTTGTATTGATGGATGTCCCCACGTATATTCTTCCTCACTTGTCAGGCAAAGTTGTGATATTGCCTCTCCTCCTCCGATGCACTAGGCCGGCTCTCCCATTCTACGGTTGCCGGCCCCGTAAGCCACGCTAGGCTCTGGGAGGCGCTGCCTGCATGTGACCAGGCTGTGTCCCACAATTGGATCTGAAATAGTGGATGTCAGATGTCAAGTGAAAGTTTTCAAATACTGTAGTAGGTGTAAGCGGAAACTATTTTAAACACCACAGCAATTGTACACATACATATAAGGGGTGTATCGGGTAATTGGAACCGGAACGAGCGCCTGTTGTGCGCAGCTCCTCATCTTCCCCTCGTCCTCGTTCTTCACAACACACCGGACCTACGCGCTGACCGGAAAATATTATGTCGTTGCTCCCAGAACAGCCGAGGATCCACGAGACAGGGTATGCAGTAACAGCCACTGACTCCCAAAACTCCCCGTCGGTCCCCGAAATGTTGGAGGCCGAGGAGCCAGTGAGTGGTGTCCCGAAGGCGTATCTCAACCAGATAGCACACCGGCGCAATAGCACTGCCAGTATGCGCTCAGATGAAAGCATCCGGCGGATGAAGGAGACAATGTCCGAATACGATGTCCACGGCGGAGAAGACTGGGATGTGCAAGGTCATCTCGCGCGCCCCGTGTTCTTCGAATCCGGGCTGTCTACGTCTAATGCCGATCCATTTGATTCCCCTTCGCCAATTTTTATGCGGCCCGATATTGGAGTGGCCAATTCGGAGGAACCAGATACATGGCAATTGATTTGTCGGGCCCGTGAAGCAAAGCTCGAGCGCGAACGTGAACTTGAAGAACTTGAAACGCGCAGCACCGAGGCTGCCTATCGTTCGCAGAATGGCGAATATGAAGCCCGCGAACAGGTGTACATTTCGCAGCAATTGCAGTATCGGCAGGGGGATACAGTCCAGCACATGGGGAACGTTGTGCAGTATTTCAACCATTTTTTGCGGAATGACGATATCGGACCCCTTGAAGGACGGAACGTGCCTGTGAAGGGGTATATCAAAGAAATACACTCTAGAGAAGAGGCATTACGCGCGAGAGAGCGGGAAATTCTTGAGAAAGAGGAGGAGATCCGCCTCAAGGAGCAGCAGTTGCAGTTGAAGGATAGGGACATGGAAGTGGTATTGGCAAAAGGCATAGAGCTGGCGGAGGGGGAATCAGAATTGAGGAAGATGGGGTCAGAACTAGCGAGGAAAGAATCAGACCTAGCGAAGAAGGAATTCAGGCTGACTGCGAGGGAGAAATCAGTGGCGGAGCGCGAACAAACAGCTGAGAAAGTTGTCGATAACGCGAAGAGGCTAGAAGTGTCAACAAAAAAGCTCGATGATCAAGCCCGGAAAAAGATAATCGAGGCCAAGAGGCTTGAGGAAGATATAGCGCAAAAGCTTTCCAGGGCGAAGAAAACTGAAGAAGCAGCCAGGCGAAAGGAAACCGACGCAAAAAATAGAGAGGAAGCAACCAGGAAATGCGAGGAAAAGCTGAAACAAGAATTGGCAAAAGTTAGAAAAATGCGGCAGGAGCTTGCTGAGAAAAGCGACAAACTCCTACAACTCAAGAATGACCTACTTGCGCGGGAGGAAGAATTACGACATCGTGAAGAAAAAGCATACTGCTCCGATTCTAGTTCTTCGACATTAGATGACGTTTCAATGCGGCATACGAGCATCAGCACATCGATGAAAACGTCTTCGATCCTGTCCTCCAACATCAGCATGTCTGACCGCGAAAAGTATTTCCAGGAATACCAGCAACCTTCTGTTTCAAACGAATCCCCCGCGCGGACGCCCTCAGCCAGATCCTCGTGGCTCAGCGTCACAGACATGGAAACATACTACCAGGAGAAGCTGAAACTCCTGGACGACCCGCCGCAGCCGTATTTTGACGTGCAAAACAATGATGACCGCTCCTGGTCAACTTCCGACCTCCATAACTTCTGGGACCAGCCTAACGGATGCAGCACTCCTCGGGACATGGCCACACCGCGCCCACGCCATGGCGCACCAGCGTCCCGCACTCTGCGTCGTGGTGGGTATGATGCGAGAAATGGTATTCATGCCCCGCTGGCGGCTTCGCGTGCGAGCAGTGCAAACAAGAAAGCTGGCGGATGAATGTTGACTTGAATCCCTCAAATGCGGATTATACAGTGAACAAAATAAAGGCTCACATCAACGACCGCCTTCACATGGATTCCTACCCTCCTTTGAACGAGAACGATATCACCTCTTCTCTGAATGCGCCAGGCTGTCCCGCAATATCCGACTTGGCGGACGCAATTTTTGCAACTGCGACTGTATCTTGACTGAATCATCAAACCCAGAAGCAGTCCGCTGCCAATTTTTGAATAAAATATGCTGAATATTGAACGAGGAACAAAAGTGAAGCAAAAGTACAATCTTCATGTATATGAAGCCTTCCAAGTCATCGAACTCACCGCCGACAATGCCGTTGTATTTGTATGTATTTACTTCTGATGCTTTCAATTATATAAGTAAGCCAAATATATATCGTCGTGGGATAACACTCCCTCTTTCACGCAACTGCACCCAATGAAAATTCAAAAGATGGCTCGGATGTACATTCGCGAACCATTCACTTATGCAAGTCACCTCCACGCACTCGCTCAGAAGCGCTTGCAATTACTTTCACGCACCATCGTACGGTGACCCACCTGCTTAAAGCGCGCAGTGAACAGCTCGTTAACGAGGCCAATCAGAACCAACTCACGGAATTGTGCAAGGGCGTTGTTAACCCAGAGACTATGGAACGCCTTCAGGAGGAGCACAAAAGCCGTCCCCATCTGTCGTCGAGGAGCCAGGCAACAGCGAACAACAATACCCTACCCGCCGGACAAACAGATTGTCGTCACCCACCACTTCACCGACAGTCGCGGCTCCACGAAATAGAACTTGACGTAACGGTGTATGGAACCCGGTCTTTATGGCAATCATATCCGTCTACACACGTCAATCCATTGAATGTGCCTGCTCTGGCTTGTCTAAATTTTGACTCTGGTGTGTTCGAAGGGCGTAGGGAGTGGGATTCAGCTCAGCCAATTCGAGAGAAACGCGACGGTGGCCTCAAGGAAACATGCAACGCGGAGGATGCCCATCATCTCCAGGACCAAAATCACGAAGCCTGTCTTTTATGCGAGGACTTTCTTCCCAAGCTGAGCGTCCTCAGGCAGAAACGGTGCTACTCCATCTTAGAGCGCGGCTGCCTCACGCTGGTCTTCCTCTACCACCCCGGTTTAAGGCCAGGCACGGCCCTTATTTGTGTCAAGAACTCCGTTCTAGCTCGTAGAACCCTGTTCAGGCGCCCAGGATCTGTTGGAAATTTCCCACAGGCACTCACGCAGAATAAGTGGCCAGACAAAGCTGGACTGCATGAGCTGTGGAGTTGTACTACAAACTCATGGAGCAAAGGTCCTCTCACACCATTTTGCTACCCGGGCTAACGCATAGGCACAGCTCAACTCTTTCTGCTCCTGGTTGATTCGTACAAAGCGAACAAGAGAGAAGAGTGTTATTTGCCATGTCAGATAACATATATACCCACTCCATTGATGGGTAAGATGGGTTTTGGATTGGGTACCAAGAAAAGACAAGAAAAGGGGCAGCAAGCATGGCAGTTGACCGCGTGTAGCAGCGGCGACATGAGACGGTGTGAGCGGCGTCAGGACTCAGGCGACACCGACGACAACGCAGAGCAGAAGATATACATGAGGTAACCGTAGCCACGTCTGCTGATCCAGCATCATCCCCTTCAATCGCATCTTCTATCCCCACCACTCTAGCCGCACAATTCTAGCCGCACGAGTTCCATTCCCATGTCAATGCACTCCCGCCCAACGTCACCTTTAGCGCCAGACACCACCTTAAGCGCCCCCAAAGCATAACCTCAAGGATCTTGAGCCCACATCGATTAATTGGGTCTTGAATTGGGATCCGAAAAAGACTAGATATGGCACAGCAAGAACGGCGGCAAGCCGCATGTAGCAGCGACGACACGATGAAGACGGTGGGCGACGTCAGGCGACGCCGACAACAGCTCAGAGCGAAAGATGTATATAAGGCAGCCATTTTTTCCGACTCGGGACCGTCACCTTCAGTTCAATCGCATTTTCCATCCTGACTATTCTTGCCGCAAGAGTTTCCAACTTTCACTCTGTCAATGCATTCTCACCCGCGTTCAATGCCGCCAGTGCCCCGCCCGCCGCCCTGCGTTAACACTCGACAAACGTATCCGAGTAATTTCTTTGATAAGGTCCGCCGCCAGGTCATACTCGGCGTCTCATTACCTCGAAACGAATATCGCCCAGCAGGAAGAATATGACTGCGCATTGCGACCGGAGAGTGCGCGTCCCAAGGCCCCGGTGTTCCATGGCTCGTATCCGTCTCCACGTGGGCCACAGCCGGACAATACAGGTTGGCGTCCTTGCCCTCGCCTCGCTTAACTTCCCCTTTTTTATACCTCTGGTCTCCTTCGGGACCCGCCTTCCTATAACTTTGTGTGAGCGAAGTCGACGACTGACTGTGCCTCCTGCAGAAAAATCCGCGTGGCCGTCCTTTCCCTCTTACGGGGGCCCAAATCCCGCTCCCTCAAGCAAGGGTGTAACCATTCCCAAGCCAGAGCCTGCTTGGCGTAGCTGGAGGATGCCTACTCCCACTCCCACTCCCTTACCCCAATGGTCGCCCACCCAGCCGCAGGTGCGGCAGGTTGAGCAGCAAACACTCTGCAAAGAGGACGGAATACGAGCAAAAGAGGCGGAGTTGCGAACAAGAGAAAAAGAGCTGCGTCTGCGGGAGTCGGAGGTCAGACGCCGCGAGGAGGAGCTGAGGAAAGAGGCGCAGCAGAAAGAGTATGCGGCAATGTGGACAGGGTCCAAGGCACAGCGGCAGGCTCAGGAAGAGGGGCACCAGTTGGCACAGGAACTAGCGCGGAAAATAGCTGAACACATGCGCATGGTAGAAGAGGCAAGGAAGAAAGAGGAAGAATTGGCAGCGAAAGAATTGCAACTAATTACGAGAGAGGAAGCAGTGGCCGAGCGCGAGAAAGGTGTCCACGAATTTCTTAAAGAGCTCGAAGGGGTGACAAAACGGTTGCAGATCTCGGCCAAGCGAAAGACCGCCGCCTTCGCATAATGCGCACGATAAAGCAGAGCTTCGCAGTTCTCCCTACAGTATCCTGTTTTCTCTCAAACCGCGTCGCACACCCGCTGACTGACGTGTCTCTTGAACCAACCAAATATGTAGGTAGTTAATTTGTTTAAACTGCAAGAGGAGAAGAAGAAACTGAACTGATGGATATGTAAAAATATAAAAATTCCAAAGCAAAATTTTCGTGTTGTGTGGGGACTAGTTGCTGTACCTATGCGCCAGCTTCCGCATACGGAAGTATTTGGATTCTGTAAGTGATATCCATTGCTCGCAAGCTTCATTTAAGTGGAAGTTAGATTATCTTTTAGCAAGATAGCTGATTAATATTCACAATTGTACAGTAACAATAATTCCATTATTTCCACAATCTGTTATAGTGATTCGATTCGCAGAACATTTTATTCGAAAAGTCCGAAAAGGTGAGTGTAGAGAGAACCATTATTACTTGATTTTCTTCCTAGACAATTACTGTGAGATGCTCATCAAGCTGCCAACAAAAGTGAGGATCTGTGTGATGTATAAGTATCAATTGACTAGGATTTTGAGTGGCAAAAAACGTACAAGTCGGGCCCGGACATCGACAATGTCTTCTGGTACCAGGAAGATCAGAGCGTTCATCTTTCTTGCAATAGAGATAGCAAGTTTAGCTGTTTCGTGATCGTGATCAGCATAAGTATTTGAAAATCTGGAGACAGTATGACATACCATTCTGCCTCCGCTCCTCGTAGTCGCTATCTTGTCCAACCACGAGAACAAGGCTGGGATCCACGATTCCAGGACGGATCGCATCGAGGAGATCAAGGAAAAACAGGCCGGTAGTGATTTCTGGGTCCTTGAACGATCGGATGGGGCGCACACCTGGCTTGGCTTTTTGTGCGGTAGCGTTCGCCCACTTGAGCATCTCTTGATCGGTCATCGGCCGCCCTGTCTTCGACAACGATGTCAACGTCTTCGTGATGTTGAGCCTGGAGAAAGGATAACAGTCAGTGATACGCCTGGGGATCGCAATATATGCGTACCTCATCAGCTGCCACACGAGGCCAAGCACCAGCGTCTTCTTGCCATCGACGATATCAGCGCCCTGAATGCCAACCATGTGCAGGCCGTTCTGCTTGGCGAGTTCCACAGCGTAGTTCGTGTTCTCAACAGCCTTGAAGCGCGACAGCGTGCTCTGGTTCGGCGTCACACCGATGTCCGCGCCCTCGTCCTCTTCCGCGCCGCCGCTGGCGTACGACGCCGGCCCGGCACCCGCTTTCGGCTTCGACACCCGGCGCCACACGACACTGCCAGGCAGGATCTTGTCGAACGCTTGTAGGATGACAAGTCCGTCCTTGACGTTCTCGAAGAGATTGAACACCGCGGGGTCAACTTCGAGCGAATTGAGCCACAGCGTGAACGCACGCGCCTCGCGCTCGCCCTCCGCGTCGAAGTCCTCGACCTGCCCGTAGTCCTTCGCCTCCTGCTCGTCGAGCGGCTCAAGCCCCGGGTGCGTGTTGAAGAGGTTCGCGACGAACGCGAGGTTCAGCCGCGGGTTTCCTGCGACGAGCGACGAGGGCGTCAGGTACTTGCGGCAGCCAATGCGTTCCGCATTTTGCAGGACCTGCTCGGCGCGCGTGCGTAGGTCGGCAGTCTGCAGGGGCGCACGGGAGCACTGGTCGGGTTGGAGCTGGTTCAGCAGGACAGTGTAGTTCTCGCCGTCCGAGACGTCGCGGCTGAAGTTGTTTACCCTACCCAAAATGTTATGACGTCATATCGATGGGTCTTCACATGATGCTCACCTCCTCTTCCACCCAGCTGCCTTCAGATGGTAGTTGAACCAACGCAACAGGATCTGGTCCGGAGTCAGTCTCAGGAGATCATCGATTGTCTCTCCATCCTCGCACAGCCGATATAATTCCGGGTGGATTTTGATATCAACCTGCGCAAGTAATCCACGGCGAATAATTTGCCAAATGAGCCCAAGGATAAGATGCTCGCGGCCGTCTGAGAGATCCGAAGATCCAATGTTGACAACGGAGCAGCCAATTCCTTTAGCGGAGGTGATAACGATGTTGTTATTCTCGGTGATCTGGAATGCGTTGAGCGGTTTCCGCGGCTGAGGTTTATTCAGCACGCGCGTATCGATCGTGTCGGGCACAGAGTCGTTGATCAGCTTAGAGAGGATCAGACCGTCTTTGCACTCATCAAAGAGTTGCATAGTATTGGTGGGGATAGGGTATCGTTGCGCGACATCTGGATCGTTTTCGATGACCTGTGAAAACAATGAGCACGAAGGAAGATCGCGGGAAATGGCAACATACGAGATTGATGTGATTCGTGAATTCGGCGCGCTCGTCTTCATTTATCGTATGGCTGACGTTAGCGTTGGACCCTTGCACTGTGACTTTTCCGGCTTTGGTAGAGATGCCTGCCTTCTGCTGCTGGCGCAGCTTGACGTTGAGCTGTGGACACATCAGTGGTGCCCTTCACAACCGGGGTCAGCGTAGCGCACCTCTACCCAGTCGTCCAGCTCGACCTTTCCACTGGCATCGACGCTAACATGCTTCAGCGTTTCTCGCGCAACATCGTATGACTGCCCGCTCGACTGCAGCGCTTGCAGAACGGAGGACTTGTCTACCCGTCCCGGGGTATCCGTGTGTAGCCCGCTATGAGGCAATTAGCAGCAACCCAGCAATCTGGCATTCACCACGTACTTGAAGCGGTTGACGAGGTCAAACATCTCGTCCCGCGACACCTCGGGGTATTTCTTTTGCAGTTTGAACGCTTCCATGATTGAACGAGATGGGTGGATTGGAACAACAAGTGTCTGATCTTAATATCTGACTTACGCATTGTGGTGCACAGCCACTGAGCCGGACTGTGCCCGCGGCCGCAGTGCTTATTCACTTGGCATGAGCAGCTCTCGGCCTGCGGAAGTCTGTGTTCTGTCTCAAACCGTCAACTGGAAATCTAATTCGCGATGCGTTGACTCAGCTAGCACGTTCTGTACGGAGCAGCCTGCACATGGTCACTATTTTTGCTCGATACTAGTCAGCGCGCGACGTCTTTGCATTCTCATATTGGCTCGGCGAAAGGAATCGATGAAATGTCAAGCCGAAACAAGAAACCTCGACAGATTTTAAGAATGTAATCTTATTTCGGGACATTTCTCCACTGATCTGCATACAATTTTCACCACTGAAGCAGTGCAATGCCACCAGGAAGTGAGGACGACCACGGCTCCGATTTCGCCTCCGCGGACTGGATGGCCGGCCTCGATACAACAAATCCTTGCGTTGATGATGCCATGAATGTATCTTCGTGGATACGATCCGTTTCGATATTTTCGGCTGCATCGTTGCTCGCGACAAGCTCGGGAACGGTCAGGAATGCTATCGTCTTTTGTGAGGCTGGGAGGAGGGATGGGGGTATCGACAGCTGCGCGTTTGCCGGGCAGTGGAGGAACTGGGAAATGTC
This sequence comes from Hypholoma fasciculare, assembly GCA_016801325.1. Lineage (NCBI taxonomy): Eukaryota > Fungi > Basidiomycota > Agaricomycetes > Agaricales > Strophariaceae > Hypholoma > Hypholoma fasciculare. The sequence goes on from JAEKIV010000652.1 coordinate 16,146, forward strand.
AACACAGAGAATAATATTTATCGAACATCGAAAGACATACTTGCACAATACTTCCTACTTCTGGTGCACGGGGCGCGTCGAGCGATAAACTCCCTCCTCGCGAAGATGGATCGCCCGCGGTGATTTTGAACGTTTCCAAAATTTCTCCGTCCGGAGAAAGCAGCCCGAGTGCAAATTGTTCATCGTCTCTGAAGGTCGCCGCAAACGGTGAAGGCGATTCCTCCTTTGTTGCGCCTATGCCGGCAAGATCGATGGCGCCCAGCAGCTGGCGGGTCGGATTTGAGTCATTGAGTGCGTTTATCATATTGCCTTCACGACTGCAAACTGGGTTGAGAAATGAATATTTCGACGAACAATTAACACACCTTGTCACTGTCATTGGGCCTGATAGTTTCTTCATACCCACAAATTCTGTTCGGAAACTACTTTGGCGGCTTTTGGCTTGTTCACCATCGTGTAGAAAGGCAAGACCAACGGCGCCCTCGCCATAAATTTGACCGTTCATGAATAGAGTCACGGCGCGGCCTGTGATGAAATGTGTCGGTGCCGCGACAAGAGTAAGAGCCGTCGCTTCGTTGCTGGGTGATATGTAATCTGTCAAAGCACGCGTAAACGTGTCAGGATGCGATGAGGAGAGGGACAGAATGCTTTGAATTTTGGAGGAACTTTATGGGTAAAAAAAAATGAGTTCGAATGCAAGGTCAACGAAGGCAAAGGCATTATTACTTGCTCTACTGTTTGGAGGGATTCTGGAAGCAGAGAAGAGAGACTTGTAGTCGAAGAACTGGGACGCCATATGTTCTCCCAATTGACCTTGCCATCTGCAGAGTCCTTCATGCGTTCCCAGTCTAATCTTGATTTGGCATCCATCGCCTCGCTGTCGATATCGTCCTTCTTGCGAAAAGCATGCCACCGACCAACTTGAGGTTGTACGCGTCCAGCAAGTTCAGAACGAAAAGGGACACAATGGGTCGAATCAAAGATCCCAATTGAACATGACAAAACACCTGCGCGCTCCGTGTCGTGCTTCTTTGCACCTGTCGAAACCAGCTTTTGGAAAGACACACCCGAGAACGAGTCCGTCAGGCAACCAAGGATGGACCCAGAGGGCTCTCCTCCTCCTCTCTCGGGTGCTTGAGGAAATCCATTGAAGCGCGTGAGCTGATCCACAGCATGCTGAAGGTCTGCTGAGTGCGGAAAGTTGGCAGAGAGCGCGAACAGGACCGTATGTCCGCGTTTGCCATATTTTGTTGATAGACGCGAGATCTGACCGAGAATCCCCGATGTCGAATGGCTGAATATTGTCGACAAGTGAATTGGTTGCCCCATTATAAGATGAGTGTGAGCTTCAGGGAGCGTCCCAGATTGTAGACCGTGAAGAGTTTTGGCTTGGATGTGGGAGCACCTTGGGAGCACCAGTTGAGCACCAGGCAAGGTTTTGACTCGTCGCGTCCCAAACCCGGCCAAGTATTCGGCAATGCGGCACCGGCCCGCCGACCGCGCTATGAGAAATATTAGCCGAAATGCGGTTTTCCCATCAATACACTGGGTGTTTTAAGAATAAAAGAAATAAAAGAATTCAAAAAAGGAAGGAGATAGGAAGTTCGA
>JAEKIV010000653.1:0-17748 GCA_016801325.1 Hypholoma fasciculare
CCGTCAACGCCATATCTCACTCGATTCTGAAGATTTTCTCAATCTGAAAGTGGATACAGGTACATTAAGCAGAGGGGAACCCAAATCCAGGCCTAATTGGGGTTGAGTGACCAAATTGATGCAAATAAATCGATTTGCATCCTAGGACCTAATTGAGGTGGGAATAAGGCTAGAGTACGAAACAGGCGCTGCGTAAATTATTCGATTAACGATGTTGAGTACCGTTCGAGCTCCTGTATCCTCGAGCGTGGGCGGTGCGGTATGGGCAGAGCTGCCGCCGCCGGTATGCGCGTTCATGAGACTGTGGATTGTCGGTATGTGGGTGTGAGGATATGGTGCGCTGGCGAAATGCGAATTTGAATGAGGGAGATGTGGATGAGACGAAGGTGCTGGACACGGCGGTAAGGAGCGCAAAGTGTGAGTAATGCTACATAGCGCATATATCAGGATGGGAGGAATATCAGTAAGTCAATAGACATACCATATGCAGGCTGCGACTTGGACTTCGGCGGAGCAGCCTTGAGCACAGAAATAATCATATTCAACGGCAAGGAGTCTACATTCCGTTAGATGATAGTTGAGATATATGCGGTGGTTTACGCACCATTTCGACCCAGGTATCTGCCAACGATGGGATTTCTCGAGCGAGCGCGGTGAGAGCATATAATGCGGCTTTATCCACCTACGAGAAAGATGAAAAACAGCGCAGTGTAACGCAGTGACGACGCACCTTAGTATTTTTCCCCCGGCGCATCCAACAAGATAATCAGCCATTTTGCAACGACGGTTACTACAGGCGTCGCCGCCGCTGCCGTCTTTTCCCACCCGCGCCTACTTCGTGTAGTTTGCTCCCGATTAACTGGAGAAGGCATCCAGCTGGTGGCGGTGGAACATTGAGCATGCGTACGCAGCAGTGTTCCAAGGAGTTCCGCGATGGCGGCGGCGGCGGGGGACGGCGTCGACAGCAGCGGCAGATATATGTCGAGAGCCTCGGGCGCGCAAAGGGCACAGGCGGATGCAGCAGTAGTGCGCAGGTCAGAAGAGGGTTTTCGCGAGAGGCCACAGAGGGCCGGGCCTACACTATGGGCTGCACGTGCTTGCGGTTCATGACGGCAGGCGAGGGCGAAGAGTAGTGCGCTGGAGGCGTATGCGACGAGAAGGGCGTGAAGAACGGCATCCGAACCGCGAGCGAGAGAGGCGACAACGTGGGCGGCCTCTGCGACGAGGACGAGGTCGGGGAGAGCTTCTATGAGGCTGTTCAACGTTATGCGGGCGGGGCAAGAAGACGCGGTACGTACGCGTCGATGAAAACGAAATTACCAGCCAATGTCGCCTATGGCTTGGGTTTAGCGATGACGGCGTTCTTGATGGCCTCGAGACGCCCGACGTTGATCGTCGTCGTCGTCGACGAACAACTGCATGTGAGAAAATTGCGGCCCGCCATCATTTCCATTTCTATTCTTTGCGCGTGCTGCCGCCTTTCGCGTTCCATTTTCCCCATCTTAGCTCAGCCTTAGAAGTAGTAACTCAACTGCGGTAGCGAAGGTGCTGAATATTTTACGCTGCTCACTTCGATGGAAGTTTGAATGCTACTATTTATTCAACACAGTCGACATCGTGCGCAGCCCCACAAAAATTCTCCTCGGCAGCTAGAAAAATACAAAACAATTTCGGTAAGTATTCCTTTTTGCTCGTTGAAATTCTCCGGGTACTCTGCATACAATAGCATAGACATCACCCAAAATCCCGAAGGCGAGTTGTAACTTGCCACGCGGCACGTCAACCCAAACGACAACGAACACTGAGGGACAACCCTCATTCATTTCGCACAGCGGCGCTCAACGGAATGTCAGTAACAAAGTCCAAAGAAAGCGTAGCTCCAATTCCGACTCCCAATCATCAAATTCCACCTCACGACAACGCACTTCCGTCATTGAAAAATGCACGGAGTACCGATTACGCACGCCCAAACACGGCCCCGCAGACTGTGGAGATCATTACGGGCAAGAAGAGATGCGACAGAAACGCTACCAGAGCGGCGTATAAGTGAGAAAGCCACGTCTTTGAAATTTCTGAATGACAGCTTCGGGAAGTGTCCGGAACAACGGCGGGGTCGGGAAGCATGTAGCGACAAGACGAGGCGGCGATGGGCTGAATCGAAGCAGTGATGGCATTAGAGGAGGCTATAGAATAAGTCGACGGACCGACGGACTGCGTTCAGATCAAGAACACAGTTTTTACGAGGCACGTATCCCAATTTCTTGTTATTTCTCTCATTTTATATATTCTAAGATTTCTAGCTGCAAGACACCCTCCCTTCCTGTTCATATCTCGAATGCACCGAAATACTTGTCCGTGTACAACAACTTCGCCGCTCCCGAGGGCTTAAACCTGCTACCGTGCTGCGTATCGACGTCACGACGTGAGCGACACCAAAATCAACTGTACACAACGCGTGTAGTCCTGAACTCTTTGAGAATTTCCCCGCTTATGATGGTCGCTGGAATTCGGCTCGAAAACATGAAGTCTCTGCGAGGCGAATATGCCGTGTGATTCCCGCGGGCTTCAGGAATCAAGACCTTGTATGATAATGTAAAAAACTATTTATCACTAGATCTTGTACGTCTTTCTTCCTCGCTTCAAATCGTCCTTACTAAAATCTATGCGTACAGTCGGCGCGTATACCAGGACGCGCCAATACGCAGGAGTGCATTACAGGCGATGAAGAACACGCCACAAATCGCTCATCGTTTCACTACTTAGTCTCGAACTACGCCATCTGAAACTGGCATATTCCCAATACGCCTCTCTCGCTATCGAACTATCGAAGGGCTCCCAACCTAGCACGCAGTGCACATTCATATACGCACAAAGCCCCTTGTCCGCCACGCTTTGAAGCTTGCGGAGTGACCGGTCCGCACGGGTGCACGGCGCGGTGCTTGTTCTGGAGGAAAGTCGGAGTGTGCGTTTAACGACACGATAGAATATGTCGCGAGATCGCCCTGGACAAGGAAGATGAGGTGGCTCTCCGCTGCGAATCATACACTCTGTCAAAATCACGGCGCCACGTTAGACGTGAGTATCCGACACAAACAAGATATACAGGGAGGTTGCAGGAAAGTGCATCATATCCTTTCGCTGGGTTTCACGCAGGCAGCTGGATTTATATAGGTTTTATCTAATAATAGGATGTGTATCTGAAAGACGACCGACCGGCGCAGGCCATAGCGGCAGTGACTGATCATTCAAGCAACCTCGATACCTGATGGAGACGCGAGCCGTTGCGCGGAAGTCGGAACGGCAGGAGCACGGGTTGTTTTCTCAAATGTCGCTCTTCACTGACTGCGAAGATACGAGATAATTTAACTCGCCGTAAACGTCAGATAACCCGTCCAGGGATCCAACTCCTTACGCAGAATTGGATTTTTTATTGGTGAGAACAGCTTAGTTTAACAGTGGATGGTATCATATACAAATAAGTACGCTCTCCAATGCGAAAAGCGAAGTAGAATTTTACCTACGTTATTATATGACCCCAAATAGTGCTGTACCGTTGGCCACCCTAGCTTCTGATTATCCAGCTTCTCAGTGCGCACCCACAAGTCAGTCAGTACTCAATATATTTTCCTAGAGCCGTGAGGCAAAGCGTAACGTCGTTTATTGAAGGCTTGATGGAATGTGTGATACCTACCGAAGCCTGATTGAGTGCGCACAAGTCGATTGAGGAAACTAGAGGATGTTCTGTCATCCTCAGAGCGTTCATGATACTGTCATACGTGATGAGTGACTGTCAATTTATGAACTTATTTCATGGGAAGAAAAGCGGCATTCCTGAAATTTCAGTGTATGGAAGTTTCCCGGAGGGGCGTTACTAAATGGCGTGGCGGCAACGTAAAACGTAAAACGCAAAATCGGAACACAACCATGTGCCGTCCCACCCCCCATCTCGCGTCGTCCCTCTGAAATTTCGTGTCCTCAGCATTCATCATTTTTTCATCCACCTTTCCAGCGGAACAGGCATAAAATGAACACCTCATACGTCGACCACTTCCAGAGGATTCCTGAAAACATCCTGGTTGCCATTTTCGAGCTGGCAGTTGGGGAATCGTCGACAGCATTCCCATTACAACTTTTCAACAACATCCTATGCACCATACTTCTAGTCTGTCGCAGATGGAACTTTACCGCAATCCACACACCATCAATCTGGGTGTCTGTGAGCTTTGAACATGAAGCTGTGTCGACCCCACCTCAGATGACAGCGACAGCACTCAGACAATTCTCTGTTTTCCTCCAAAGAAGTCGCAGAAAACCACTCACCATTACTTTCTCAACAATGTCAGTGGGATGGAGATTTTCGGATGTTAACACAGCTCTGGCGTTGTGTTACTCTCGCATTCAATCGCTCACCTGCATGCTGAGCTCCACGCACGACATGGACATGTTTCTTTCTGTACCACGGGGAAATTTTCCGAAACTACGCTACGCCAATATCAATATATCCAGTACTGCTTTGGGCACAGCGCGTACATCTACACAAAGCCGCTCCGCCACCGTATTCGAAGGAGCAACATCCCTCCAGACGGCTCTCCTGCACCGCATTCACGGATTGAGCCACGTAGAGTTGCGTCTCCGCTGGAAGGAGCTCAAGCATATCGACTTTGGCGGGACTTCCATGCTGCCCAACACGTTTATCGAGATTTTGAGATACACATCACGTACCCTCCAAACAGCATTCATTTTCGTCAGTCTCGAGGGTCCCCTCAACACGATATTGATGGCGCCAAACACGTTACCCTTGCCCAAATTGACCACCCTTCGCCTTCGTCTGCAGTACCCACATCGCAATTGGGGGGTACTATCCCTTCTCCATGTCCCAAACTTGATATCATTTAGGTTAGACATGTTTGATAATGTTCAGCACTGGTCTATCGCACATGTTGCGCGTTTTCTGCGGCCTTCCTCGGAATCTTTAAAGCAGCTGCACCTGGGCGATTTCGAGCCTTCCGGTCACCGTCTCGTGCGGACGCATCAAAAAACATCCCACACAGTTCTGTCCGACTTATTTAACATCACCCAAAAAATCAAGACTCTCCGACTTCCACTCAGTATGCCCGTACACGCGACGACGATTGAGAACATCGCTTCTGGTAAAATTCTGAAGTACATGTCTACAATGGAGCTCTCCTACGCTAACATTTGGCATGGCCTTGATCTTGCTCGTCGACGGGGAAATCTCGCGCGCATGGCTCATTCTGGTCATGGATGTTCCGCGGCCGAAGAACCTGCAGTATCCAGTCTTGATTCCTTCTCTCTATGGATTCCAAGTCATCAGTGCAATATGGAAGATATATTTGATATCAACACGGAGAGGCGGAGACTCATCTCGGAAGGACTGATAGGCCATATTCACATCCGTCCCACCGCAGATCTACCTCTTCCTATCAGTCGTCGAGTATGAGTCAATACCTACTTCTTTGAATGACAGAAAAGCATGGACTATGTGTCCCCTCGTTCAATAGGATACTCACTTGTTGCTGTCCGCTTGCGAGCGCAGAAAATTTATCTTTTTGGTATGCTATTATTCTTGAATGTATACAACGTTGTGATCCCCAAGTTAATATTGAACAACTTCTGAAGGATGATAGGACCTGACAGTCGATATTTCGGTATTTAGAACTCTGGCTCTCTCGTCGGCTAAAGCTGGTGCATTTGGACGTAATCACGTAGCTCAGAGTGAAGTGTATAAATCGGATCACGTTTTTGGAGGTTTGCAAACAGATGGCTCTGAGCGTCCGTTTGGCGTCCGGCTGATTCTGAGGTACATCATTACATGTTGGACTCGCGGCACTCGGGAACAGAAACCTTGCGTGTCCGAGAATAATAAATTCCTACAGAACAATTATGAACTCAGGCAGTATGGAAAATTGAAAGTCACGATGAGTATCTTAGCATTACATTCCTCGAAGTTGTGAAACAACGCGCGCCGGTCGTTACGGGCCGAAGCTCGGGGGGCACGGTCCATCTGCGGGATGCCAACAACAACTTGAAGCCTACAACTCTCCCTTTCCTCTTTCCCACAACTTTGCTCAACCTTGCGCCGATGCTCTACTATTGGCCTACACGCGTTTTTATGTGAACTCAATGTAAGTATCCTCTCTCTCACTCCGCCCATCTTCAATATATCTCTTCCTCGCTGGCACAGACGCAACGGAAGTCTGTCGACTCTGTCACTCACTTCTCGCTATAAATCACAAGTGCATGATCCGCGCAGCTCAAAGATTTATTGTCAAAGACTGTTCATTTCCAGGCCAAGCCGTCTAGGTCATTCCACCTTTCGGTCTGACCTTTCGCCGCGCCCATTGCCGGTCAGCCTCGTCCTTCCGCCTTTCCCCGCGAAGTTGGTCTATGATGCTGCAAAACCACCTATGAGCACTTGACACCCGCATCAGAGCACGCGCATCAAAATCCATCATTCATCAACATTATTATGCTCTATTCTTCATCGCCTACCGTACATGGCCAGTCGGTGTATATGGGACGGCAGTTACACGACAGGATAGAGAAGTATATTGTTTTAACCGCTTTCCTTCTCTTCGATGCTAGCTGACACGCCGCGCACATTTTACAGACCCCGTCACGCCAATCATGTACTCCTGATCTACTGTCACCCCATTTTCTACTAGGTCTTGCCACCTCAATCGGTTCAACGACGTTATCGCGCGAGTCCACGTTAGCACATATCTATATCTAATTTTCAGCTGTATGTGCCACAGCCACAAAATTAAAGGCCCCACGAACCGCGCGGTATTCGATGTTCAAGCTAGAAAGCTTCGCGGAAATAGCGCCGAGCGGTACGTCCTGTACTGAATTACAAAAGGGGGTGAGCCGCGTCCTTATACGCTAGACCGGCGTCGTGTGGGGTCGCATATTTAATCATCGCTGAGAGCATTGACAGCCGCTCTCTGATGAATTACGGAGTTTGTTTAAACCAGGTTTTTTCGCCTTTTTCGAGAGCGATCTGGTTGCGTGGTGAGTAGTCTTTGTGTTCAATATTTCCCTTTCTCACCCGCAATATCATTAGGTACAACTGCGTTTCAGTCCGTCGCGCCCTAAAACAGGACGCGCAGCCGCTTATGACGCGCTGCTTGGGTCGTGTACATATGTGAACACTGTTGCAATTCTCGTGGAGTTTCAGTATCTCCGGTACGTGTCCTCATATCTGGATCATACTCGCTTGTAATCACACCTCTTGACTGGCATACTGTGGGTCTCTCTCTCTTCGCTTGCATTCCTTCAATTCTCCATGAAAATGGTATATGCGTCTGGCGTCCTCCTATTCGTCGTATATTACCGCAGGTGTTGCGTTGTGAATATCAGAAACCTCGCGGGCGCCATCGTAACACTACTTAATAAAAAGACAAATAACGCTCAAGGAATTTCGGAGTCAAACTGACAAGATGTTGTAAGTACGCTGTGAAATACATTCAATGTTTCGGTTTAATCGACGTAAGATACGGTCAGGATTACAATATAGAATATAACTGTGGATATATTTCGATACATCACTGCCGCATATATTTTCAACAACCTCTTCCACCGTTGAGACCCTTTAAAGTACCATCAGACCTGTGACTGCTGCCAGTGCTTCTAAATTGGGTGGTGCGTCGAGAAGTACGCCTCCGGACATGTTCAATGTGCTAATGGGATGTCCCTCTCGCATAAGATTGAATCTGCGAAGCGCAGGTGCGTACTTGGCAAAGAGAGGTGTAGTTAGAACTTGGTCTTCACGCTCTTCTCCGCCTTCATTAGAATTTTTGACCACAAAGACAGGATGGAAGTACACATTTGGTCATTTGAAAGCGACACCTTAATTATCAATAAGTACATGTACATAGCTCGCACTTTGCGCCGAACCACCGTGGATACCATACACAAGCGCATTGACCCCTAAAAATAAGAAGAAATACATCCCCATGCCCCACCGTTCGCGCTCCTGTGTACGTATCTTCCCAAGTATAGCCCTAGCGTTTCCGGCCAAAGACCCCATCGCCCGAGGCATCGCCGCGCTCAAGTTGTAAATCATCGGCACGGAACTCGGTCGTGGTTTTCATCTCAACGGAAATCATGTTGGTGTTCTTATACTGTGAAGTCATGGTCAGTGCGGGTGCATCGACTGCGAAATGCTAGAGAAACACGAGAGTGAAAAAGATCTGGACGTACAGGAAGGGACACGGCACTCCGCGCTGGGAACGGAACGCGCGTACTACCATCAGGTCGATGCAACATATCGACAGAGACAGCCTCAGGAGACGAGTCATGGGCTGAAACACGCGAATTGAACCTGTGTTATAATCCAGTCAGCGCGGCTGCGTAGTATTCAAAAGAAAGAGAGACGACCTACCCGAAGAGAACAGAGCTCGTGTATACTGTTGGGAGTAGGTAGCGGAAATAAATTACATAGAGGCTCCAAAGATAGTGAAGATGGTGACGCACACTTGGAGAAGGATGTGTATACCGCGAGGAACACCACTGCAAAGGTTAAATCAGTCAGGAGTGATAGAAAAGAGTTGAGGTGTCTTACTGTTGTATGGCATGATTTTGTACTTCGTAGCGTCAGCGCTCTGTAAATAAAAATAAAAATATAGCATACGATAATTATAACAGCCACTGCAGCGAGGCTAAACAATTCCCAATTTTAGAGAATAACCTATCGAAGAAATAGTCGTTCCACGTACCTTGTAACGAGTCCTGTGCGCAAGGTGAATGCGATGAGGCGGTCGATGAGACGCGATGTCCGAACGAAGCTATGCTCTCGCTTTGTGAGGAGAAAGTATATCATAGCGGTAGCGATAACGACGTCGATACCAGCGCCCAGGGCAAGTAAAGCTGTGACCCACGAGTGCATATGCACGGCAAATTCGGCGTACGAGGACGCTGTAAAGCCCACGACACCCGCGTACATGACGAGCACGCAGCGCGCACCCGAGAAGAGCGCTGTCAAGGGACCCACGAGCCGCAGCGGAGAAGGAAGGACCGTGTACAGGCGGTAGCAAAAGAACACCTACTCATATAGTATCAGTGCATCTGATTTTATCGAAGGCATAACACGGATAGTATACCTGAGTGAGGGTGGCGATGTACGCGCCGAGGATAATCACGGCACCGAGCGAGGGGTGCGGCAATAGCTGAACGTTTGGGGTGTCCCACAAAATGATAGTTGTGCGGTAGAGCTCGTATGTGATCGTGATCGTATGGCCGAACTCGAGCAGCCTGCGGCAAAAATGCACATGTATCAGCAAGAGCTCAGTCCGGCATGTAGAACGTGCGATCACCAAAGACCCCCGACCTGCAGGCAGAGTAAAAGTAAACACAGAGATAACTGTACATGGAAAAAATTAATTGAGTACGCACGAGTGCTTTGAAGACGCGTCGATCCTCAGGAAAGCGCTGGAAGTACATATGTGTCTGAAGGGTGACGAACCCAAAAAGGAACACCGATGCAGTGACGCCGATCTCGAGCGCACCAAAGGTATTTTGCATGGTCGCCATTGGTGCTTCGGAAAAGAGAGGGCTGCTGGTCAAAAGGAACGGGAGGAAATGAGTGCACGAAGACTAGAGCAGGCGCGAGGACGCACGCAGTTGGACTTATATACAAGGATGAAGCAATATAAGGTGGGTTCCTGACGGCGCGGATCTGCATTCTAGGCTGGCAGTGTTAATAATCGTCGAGGCCGATTACTTTGGTACCTGCGCCCGGCGACCTTCATCCCGGTAGTGTGCTAGGGGATGAGCGCGTGGAACGTGGAGCACGAAAATGGGTTCATTTTTGCTTCCGCTGGCCAGGATACGGTACGTCAAGTTGCCCGCCACGTCGCTATTGGAACTTGCAGTTGCGCAGCTTGCTGAGCTGAAATTTGAGGCTGGATGAGAAGTGTTAGTTGGCTGGCGCCTATTCATGTGGTGACCGTTTTGAGTTGCGATAGACGCCGCTGCAGGCACAAAATGAAACGTGGAATGAGCCAAGAACAAAAGGCGCGGGATCGCTTGATCGAGTGCTGTGACCGGCGATGTTCGCACGCGCTCTTGTTCCTCAACGACGATGACGACGAGCATCTGGTGCTCTTTCAAGTTAAGAACGCCATCGTTGGACGCTCGCAAACCGAAATTAAGCCTCGTATACTCTCCAACTCCAACAAACCACCAGCAACCTCAGAGTCGCCCCGCTTTCAAATGCACCACAATGGAACGGCAACGGTTTTGCAGAGATTATTGTTACATGAGCCGTCGCGTCATATCCAACAGTAATGACAGGACTCTAGTCCGACCTCTACGAGCGTGTCTCTCGCTACCGCGGCTATGGTGTACGTTCGAGATGCGGGAGAAGCGGTAGCAGCGACACTGATGTTGGATATGCAGATGGTGTCGTTGCAACCAACCTGATGTATACGGACAGAAGTAGGGAAGGCGCCTGGCGGAAGCGGGTTCGAGTTTATGGGCGGAACCGACATCTGCAAGTGAGTTACGTGCTCTATTATAACTTATGGGCACATCTGATGGCACGTACCTTTCCTCGCGCACGCTCTTGTTTACCCCTTATTTCTAGTGATCCGGGCGGGGTACAATATTACCTGCGGTATAACAATGTTCCGGGAGTTTATGTATACGGTACATATGCTTGAAAAATGTCGTCGAAGGTACGCCATAGCTCTGTCATATTGACTTTCCATAAGCTCATGAATATGCCAGCTCGGTCCAGATTTAACTGATAACATTATCCATATGTGCGATACGCACGTACTCCGTATACTCTCAGACTGAATAGGCTCCCAGTTGAACTTGAAAAGCTGGTAGTCCGTATTTTGACGGGGATCTTGCTTCACCAGCGATACGAAGAAGTGGCATACGAAAGCCTTCAGAATTATGTGAGTGGTTCGCCTTTGAGTGCGTGATGCAATATTGATTTTCGAAGTTTAAAATTTCGGCGAATATCAAGATACGAATCTCACGATGAAGAGAAGATGTATATAAGTACATAGGCGCTTGGGTATACGAGGTCTTCTACGATTAGGATGGTATGAAATGGGACTAGGTTTTACCAGGTCTTTCGTACGATTTAGCTTGACTTTAAATGTTTTTAAAGTTGAAAAATCTCATATAGATCGTCGTGAATGAACCGAGTGCTATTTCACCGCACAAGAAGCAGCTGCAAGATATCTTTCTAGCGTACGCTGTGCAATCGCGCGCAGCGTATACCTCCAATGCGCCTCATCATCTTCTTACCAGATGGCGCTCGACTATGTCACTTGCTATTAGCTGTGTGTCAGCGACGAGTCTGTTCGCCACTTGTCTTTGTTAATGCTCATTAGCCAATCATTAGCTGACAGTTTCCTCAATAAACTGCAAACGCCGAGAAGAACCCGTCACGCGTCAATGCTCGTCTTGTGAAAATTGGGAGCTACAAAGAGCCTCGGCGCATCCAAGCCCTTCCCGTTGCACCTGCCGCGCCACTTGCAGGACGCGGCGTACATACATATGTATGAAATACTTGGAGAGTGCGGGCGCTTTACTCGGAGGCGCTGTTATCGCCAATCACTACCACCGTGCGGGCCCTATAAACACTCTACTTATATCAACTCGGCTCCTACAACAGGCTACACATGCCATCCTAGCCCACCGATATGGCGAGCCCCGAGGCCGTCTTGTGAGTGTCGTCCTAATGTTTCCCGCTGCAAAGACATTGAAGGCCTCATCGATAAGATTTCTGCGTTTCTGTATCCAATACTCCAGTCTCGGTAAGTTCTACCCCCGCTTTCCTTACCCCGCTCTCATAGCTCCGCCATAGCGCTCCTGTATTACGACTACGCGCTTACATGGACGCGCGAGGTTCAGCTTATGTGGCTGCAACGCTTCACGCCCTCAACGGCTCTCTACATAATGTGTCGCTACGCGCTGGCCGCCAACGTTCTCTTCACCCTCGCACTCGCCGAAAAGCTCCCGACGATGAGGGTGCGCTTTTCACCTTCGTCTCTTATAGTCTAGTGCTGACAGCTCCGTTCAGTATATCTCACTACGCTTAGTTATGCTCCGTGCACTGACTGTGATTTAGCTGCGACAGCGGGTACCAGGTCTGCGCCATCCTCAGCGTATTTGGGCGCGCGGCCGTCCTCAGTAAGTCCTTATCTGATTTTCCTGCCCTCTCTCACACGATTCCTGCAGTTGTCTGGGGAGCGCGCACGTATGCGATGTTCAACCGTAGCCGCACCATTCTCTGTATTCTTATCCCACTCGGCGTCTTCACGATGGTGCTGGCTACGGTACGTTTTTGACCATTCCTATACCCATGAATATCTGTGCTGTAATATTTCATATCTATAGCTTTATATCCCTTACATTGCTTGTAATGGGAGCCGCGGGAGCCCACCGTAAGGACTTTCTTACTCTCGCCCATCTGTCACTGATCTCGTCCAATCTCCAATCTTACGCAGGACAGGTACCGTACCGATATCCCCGAGTCGCTTAAACATACTTGCGTTGACCAATATCTCCTGTGTAGTCACTTCATATCTCAACCTATGCACCGTCCTCTTTGAGACGATATCCGCGCTGCTCACAACTGTGCGCGTCCTGCAAGGCGCACGCATCGCTGGCGCGTGGCGCCTCCACCGCCAAGGCCTTGTATATCTCGTCTTCAAGGAAGGTGCGTCTCTCATTCTCCATCTGGGCGAATGGCATATTAACTGCATGGCCTCGCGCAGGAATCCTCTATTTCTGGTGCGCCTGCTCGTTCATACTTTGCCTGAAGAGCACTAACGCATGCGGACTCAATGACACAGTCTAGTATCCGGTTTCTCAATCGCGGCGGTTATCCTGCAGCACGTATGACTCTCCGTGCTGCCATATACATCGTATCACTAATTTCTTTCATGCACACAGACAGGCGCGCCTGGGACTTTCACACAGCGTCTTCTTAACGCGATCACGCTCCCGTACGCACACTTTTTTGCAGCCATTTTTTTTTTGGCTGACTTTCAACACCCATTAGGCTCGCTGGGCAGATGACCGCGCGCTTCCTCCTTCACCTGCGCGCGTGGGATCATGCAGCACACCACCCGGATACAGCCTCATACTCCACTTTCGACTCCACGTTAGACTCATCGGCTGGCGGTGGTGTTGTGCGCGGCGGTTCCGTTGCTCTGCGCGCTCCACAGCGACTAGCAGTCGGGAAACGCCACTCGTTGGAGGGTAGTGCTAGACATAACGAGTCCGGTGGAGTAAGCGGTGCCATATACGGCCACGTTCGCGACGTAAATCTAGAGGAGATGGAATTACGCAACGCGCCCCGGGCCCCGCCTGGTGCGCTTCTACCGGAGACGCCGCCTGCGGGACACGAAGAGTTCGTACATGCAATGTGAATTCTAATACTGGTGATCTTCTCGTACATAATCTCAGGGCGGCGTATCATTCACACTATTACTCGTACACTTATAATTTTAACGCACCACTGTGTTGAATCTGATATCTCTATATTTTGTGGGTGTCTACGGTGCAACATCAACCTTCAACGTTCAACGATTGTTGGATGAGCCAGAAGATGTTTGTCAAGGCGAGGATCGATTTAAGAATTCAGTGAACGGCGTCCCCAGTATCTGTGGCGAGCTCTCATCCTGCCGCAGTTGTATCTTATTTTTGTTGAATACTGTGGCATCATTTGTCCGTATTTTCTGTATATCCTCGCCATTGTATAGCCGCTGAACGAATGACTCAGTATTTCAGTCTGACTTTACTGCTTGAGCACTGTCGTACCTCAGTGTATGTAGTCTTACCAGACGAAGCGGGTATGGACAAATTATTAGTATATGTGCCGAATCCTAATTTCTCCATTCACGATGAACACGATTTTCGGTTTGAGAGTCACCACATACCCTACATCCCCTATTAATAATTTAGCTTCGTGGATGGTAGATAATCAGAACGCTCGAGTTTGAACGTAAAATATGACATAAGTCTGTAAATCAGAACTAGGAACACGATAATTACTTAAGGAAATATGTGCAGTGTCAATCTAAATACAGGATCAAGAATTGCGCGGTCTATGGCTGTTGAGGCACTGCGCCCGCGTTTTCGACTTTCTCGCCGGAAAGATTAGAATTTTCGACTGCATTTTGCTGATCACCGAGATACCAGTTGGGCATCCAAAAGGCCAGAGCGAACGGTACGACAGCAAAGACGGTTGCTACAATAGTCAGAATCTTCATTACGTCGTCATAAGCTAAACGAGGAGCGCTCAGCATATCAAGTCCGAGAAGCTCATGTGAAAACTGACCGAGGATGACACCCTCCCGGATAGGATTGCCTCGCGGGTATACAGCAACTGCATAGAGTGACCCGAAGAGGGTAGTGCGTTCTTCGTCCGTGAGCTGAGGAAGATAGTACGCAAGTTTTCCGGGCATAAGATGTGTCCAAATAGATCCAGCTGTGAAACGGGGATTAGATACGGACCTTCTTACGATCGGCACGATAAAAGGACATACCAATAGCGGTACCGATGGCGCCTCCGATTTCAGTGATGAGGAGCACGACGGCGGTGACCATGGCGACGTCGGCGTGCGGCACGGACGCCTGGGCGCTGACTTGAAGAGAGACGGCGGAGAATCCGCCTCCAATACCCTGAAGGAGCTGACTCCACACGACCTCGGCGTCAGACGCATTTGCACCACGTGAATGGATCATCAAACCACATCCTCTGCGAAACCTTCAGTAATCGCCAGGGATTCTCGTAAAGAATACGTACAGAAGACGGATAGCAACACCGGCAATTAGAACAGGCTGTGGGCAGAAATTAATAACATAAGAGCGTAATGAAATATCATGTCTACCTTGGAGCGATGGTGATAGCGCATCACTACTCCCCCAGCAATACCGAAGACGGTGAGAGCAACTGTCTGCGCTTGCGAAAAATAGGTCGCATTGAGCAGGGACCTAAGAAGCAAATGGTTAAAACATAGAGCATCTGCTTTTAGTCGTGACATACCAAGGCTTCACAACGAGGACGAAGGAGTATAAGTAGGTATAAGAAATATAGAAGGAAACCTGTAATTTTCATAAGAGAGAGCTCAAAAGTAGCGGATAGTATAATGAATTTACGTACGAAGTCGAACGCGCCAATCGCGCAGGCAAGGACAATGCTGCGGCTGAACACGAATCGGCGGGCGATGACAGGGAACTTGGCGTATTTAAAATCCCAGAGAGCGTACACGGGGACGAGGACAACGCCCACAACGACCATAGCGATCATTGATGCTGAAAGAAATTTTCAACAAAAGAGAGATATCGTATGCAAGTATGCGCACCATTATGCCAACCACCCTTCGCGTTATTGCTCAATGTGAGAGGCAGGAGAATGAGGGCGACCGATGTTCCAATCAACAGAAGCCCGATTACGTCGAGTTGCTCGGCGACAGAGATGACACGAGCAAAGTAGGAGACCTGTGGACTGCCGCCTCTGGTAGGAGCGACGCCTAGCTTCCTCGCCTTCCGCTCAGCCCAAAGGAGAGTGACGATCAATGGGCTGAGAGAAACAGGAATCAGAATGGCGAACATTCCATCTAAAATAATTCAGTAAGCCAGGGTCGCATGCTTCACGTGAAGTTGACTTACATCCCCATCGCCATCCGGCGCCGACAAGAACATTCGAAGAAATGTTCGAGCCAACGAACGCGTTAATGATGTACGGCATCGATATAAGGGCGGAGACAAGGCCGCGCCACTTGAGCGTCGTCATATCGGCGATGATGATCTGGGTAAGCAGCTGTAAGCCGGTATATCCTCTGAATCGCAAGTCTCAGCATTTTTTCGCAGATTGATATAACAGACGTACATTGCGTATAGAATTATACCTCCAGCTACTGCTTGCACACTTTGAGCAGAGGCGATGATAATGTAACCGAGGACGTAGAATACCACTTATAGAAAGTTAGCGTTCGATTTAAACGCCAAAGGGAAATATACTAACAGACAGAAATATAGGCCGTTCCACGAGAGCTAACGTCGGCGATTTTGGCAATGACGGGCTTCCCACACGCAACTGAAAATTAATCAGCGCCATGTGCGAAGTAAGAATAAAAGAATGTACTAATAATCGACTGCGCAACCTGAATGGTGCTGATAAGGCTGTGGTCACCAAAGCTCGACACCGCGAAGGCAAGGTAGCTGTAAGTAGTCGTTCCGTCCAACGAATAAATATAGGCCGCAAGGCCCAGCCTATAGGATCGATGATAAGCAGAGAGTACAGCCGCGAAAAAAAGGTGATTGTATACCCGATAAACAAGAACCACTTCGAGTATTTCCCGTACACCTTTTGGGTTGCTTGAATCGTCTTCACACCGAGATGGCCAACGTCGGAGACGGAGTGTACATCATCCGAGGTGCCTTTTTCAGCATCCTTAGTCGAGAGTTCGCTCTTGTGAAGCGACATGCTGGGGAAGAGACTGAAGGAGGGGCTGAATTTTTACTGAGGCGCGTTGTCGCATGTTATATAGGTAGAAGTATGGGACCCAAGCGGTCTGGAATACATCATCGCGCCATCTGATAAGATTCCATCAGCGCCAAGTGCAGGAAAACTTATCTGATAAAGTGTTCGTAAGATCTCGTGGTGCCTGATGCATGCGCTCGCTCCTCACCTCGTCAGTAACAGCGAATTCACGGCACATCGGACTAACTGGCCTACACTCTGTCGGCCGTGGAAATTCGACGCGTTCAATCACCGATATTCGACATAAATTTCATAGCCAGTACATGGCTTTGGATGCTGGAAACCTCTGAAGGTCGGTCCTCGGTTGCGCATGATAATTGACGGGAGGCTTGGCGCCGGGTATACAGCGCTAGTAACTGAAGTCAGTGCCACTTCGCAGATGGCTTACGCTGTTTTAAAGAATGCATACCTAGTTTAAACCATGAGGCAGGAGTTTTTGACTGCCTCACGGCAATTACTCTCGGTAGTGACATCAATTTGAAGGCCCATAGCAGGAGGGGTGTTCGTTGGCGTCATGGTTGCATGATATCTTCACTGAGTGGTGCGCTCATCGCGCGCATGATCTCATAAACCGGAACAGGTGAGCCGACGGCATCTTTCCTCAAGAGAATTTAGAAGTACCACCTTTTACAACAATTAAAAGCGACGACTGTCCCTGGCACCTGCCATGTGTGGTCATTAGTCGCGATCGGACCGTAGCAGGTACAATGCGACGGTGGGAAAAGCTCTGCAAAGCTCCACGCAGTGTGGTAGAAAGGCGCAGAAGAGGGTAAGCAGATATGTTATTTCTGGGCCTCTGAAGCTCGTCGGTATCGTGACCAGTGAAAGTGAGGTGGCCGAAGCCGATGCGGATACACCCGCAGAGCGCAATTTATGTGTAAGATGGAACTGTAGCGAAGTGGTACTCAGCTCAAAAAAAAAAGGCATAGAATAGATATGCCGTCCAGATTCCGAAGTCAAGGTAGGGCTGGAGAGGCCACGAGCAAGAATGCGCTCTCAGCTCAGTCACTGGTTGGTTGGAGTCTTGGAGAGTGCTTGACGACGAACACAGCTCATTGCGCAGTATGATTTATCCTTTGGGCCCTCAGAAACTTAATTATTGTCGGCGTATTCCAGGTTTCGTTGGATAGAAGAGGACCCCTGAAAGTACCCTTCGATGCCTGTTCCAAAATTTCCCGAAACCCGAAAAATCTATCCGGATGATTTCGCTCAAA
>JAEKIV010000654.1:0-34206 GCA_016801325.1 Hypholoma fasciculare
TCACGGACATCTTTCGATATTATTCAAAACGATAAGTTTTTCGCGACACTCCGATGGTGGACAATATGCCACAACATCTGCAACTGTAGGCCAGAAGGATAACGATTCGTGTACCTATCACCTATTAAACTCTTGAAACTGCTCTAATATCAGTCGGATAGGTATATAGCGGTAAGCTCACATAGTGCTCCAGTAAATGGCCGCGTTCTCAAAGACTCAAACATCTGCAGCTGTAGCTAAGGTGCATGGAACTTCACACCACCCATCGTCTATTCAAGTCTCACAAATGCTTCAATATTACTCGTAGTGCTTGTGCAGTGGCAATTTCTCCAAAACACTCAGAGGCCAACAATATGTCCAAGCATTCACAAATGCAGATGAGGTGAAGAATACCTCGAATTGCCTATCTCCTATTCAAGTCCTGAAGAAGCTAACAATATGCTCAAATTTCGGTAAACATAGATCAGGAGCATAGCTCTTTGCATGGTCATATCGCCTACTCAAGGCTCGAAACATTATCGGATTGGCACACTGCAGTATAAATTTTATTTTGATATTCCAGTGGTTGGAAGGGAACGTTGCACACAAGTCTTTATAATTATGTATAGTACTTAAGTCGTGTCTAAGGCATAGCTAATAAACTACTATGTGTACTGATGACGGTCATGAAGAGCTTCGACGCTCTCATTCGCGTTGATGAGGACCAATCCCAAAGCTACGATGTGTTTACGTCAATATTACCAAGAGCTGCTTGCTTGGCTGCTGCCCTTTTGGCCCTGATCTTAGCCAAAGCACTGGTTTTGGATAGAGGCCTAGAATTGGGAACATAGTTTGGGAACACTTGTCTAGAATAAATGAGTATTCAATTTAACCCTGTTCATGAAGAAATGCTTACTTGTTCCACCAAGCCATCAGATTCTTGACGTCATCAGCTTCGTCGGGGTCCTCCAAATACTCCAGAATGCTGTTATAAAATCGTTCGGAGTCGGTAGTAGTATCATTTCGGTTGAAGACACTCGATGAAGACAGCGCGAACCGTGCCTACCGTGATGAGCTCATTTTTCAGAAAGAGAGTACAGGGAGAAGAACCAATACATATACCTGCGTAGCAGCGTATGCAATGGACCCTTTAGTCACACCAGTCATGCCATGTATGCGTGCGTTTCCTGACCTTGTCGCCTTAGCCTCTCTTTCCACGGAACTAGGGGAAGTGAATATATGCTTGAATGTCTGCAAGCACAGTCATCAGATGTCAGTAAATTGTCAGTAAATATAAGGTGACATTGCATCTAACCTTCACTAATATGGAGCTCCTCAGAAGGCCTTTCGATGGATCTTTGTCATCATATGTGTACGAGCTAAATAAAAAAATAGGCCACTGATCGCCTGGAACAGAAAGTTCCCCAGACTGAAGCTTTTCTTTGACTCTGGGTGCAGATGTTAGAGCTGACATCGAAAGAAGCGGGAATGAACTTGAATCGGGAGGTGATTTTCCTACACGCACTCTGGTTCTGACCAATCAAGCCCTGCTGGGCAAAGCAACGCGCCAGTGACTTCATGGTTGAATCCACGGCCCACTTTTACATTACGCGAGATAGGAGGCACTAGGGGTTCACCAGGTGGGACAATCCAGTCAATTATCGCTGATTTCAGACTCTTAGTGTCGTCGGACCTGGAACTAGATGCTCCTTTTTGAAGCTGTCAAACGTTTGAGAATTCAGTAATGAAATAATTCCCTTACGAATACACTCACCATTGCAGCGATAGATTGGATTTCCTCTTCCGAATTTACGCTCATAAGCCTCTCTTCCAGCCCAGGGACACTTTTCAGCAGAGCGCAGAATACCTTGTGTTCTCTTTGTTCTCTATATGGTAGTGCAGATGTAATGAGGCTAAATCAATTGGGCAGATATGCGTCTTACTGGAGCGTAAACTCTTCTTCCGGGTCGTCAGCGCGTTCGCCCAAGCGAATGATTCCATTGTTGATCAAGGCATGCAAGTTACAAAGAGCATGAATTGACCTTCCAAAATGCCGGCCATGGTGAATCAACGGGTCCGTTGCGCGCCTGAGCAGTGGTTGTATTAATTTCATATTAGATGTTCTGCAGCTCCTCGCCGGTACTCCAAGAAAACAGGATAAACGTACGCCTTTTTCCTCGGTCCGAGCTGTAAAGCACTGCGTGGGTTCCCCGAGGGCGCGACGCCGGGCGCGTTTATGGTGTTCTCGTCGGAAGGCATAGCTTCGAGCCAGTCGGGGGTGAATGGGGTTGGTGAGTCGAATTTGAAGATGAAAGCGCACCTTTAATACTGATTTTAATAGCTAACGGAAATTCACTGTTTCTGTTTCAGCCTTTGCATCGAACGATGCTGCGGATTACCATGCATCCTGCTAAAGTCAGCCTAACAAATTAAAGAAGCAGCAGACCCTTATATGTCTTATACACGCGCAGCCAGTGAATGCACTAGTTCACGATGGATTCCAACCCCAACGAGGGTGGATCCGTTGCTACTGGGGCTCGGGGTTTCGAGAGGACATGCATTGGCGGTGGGGTACAGAGGTACGTTGTAGACAGCTTCAAGTTGGTCTGGTCGTCTAGAGTTGTTAGCCGCCAAGGTAGGCGAGGATCAGTTTTTTCTTACAAGGCTTTGAATAACGCCTACAGGCGCCAATACGGCGGTGAGGTCGCTTTTATTCGCTTGGACAGAGTCACCATCGCAAGACAAGCCACACAGAACGCGCGGCCGCCGCCAGTCTGAAAGGTCGGGCTCCTAATGAAATAGTATTAGCGATGTGCTTTCCCCTCTCGGGCTCTTCATAGAAGCCCGCACTGCGCGCTCAGCGTTAAGCGATGCACTCTGTTGAAGGGCGTGCAGTTAAAAAGACCTCGACCTCAGGCATACTACAGCACAACGTACTTTGTATATGTGAGCAATGAAATATTTGGCATATCAATTAGAATGTTTCAGCGAGCGAGCTCAAGGAGAAGAGTTTGCGGCCACATCCTGTGGAGCCAGTGCGTGAGATTAGCGCTATCCACTGCGCCGTATTACCCTTCCTCCCTCGGCTGATGATGGGAGGGAGCGTCAACGCCACAGTTAAATAAAGCTTAGAAGCGGCGCGTTGCGAGTGAGCAATGAAGCTAAGACACATTCGAGATAATAGGCGCTACGGCAACGCTGCGGTTGAAAATGCGGTGACTTATACTGTTGAATAAATTGCGCGAAAAAGATTCCAACTTGGTTGCAACAGCTTTCCCTATCGAATTCTCAATCATGTCGCTGAACCCGGGTCGACTATTACGCCCAACGTACCACTGGGAGCAAGCAGTAGCTCTCCCACTTAGGCTTCTGCAATGGGCCAGCGCTACCTTCCCACGGCCTCAAATCAAACCAGTAAGTTGAAACTACCCATTTCACCTGAACGTTGTTAGTCAATTGAGCTCACGAAACAATTACAGCAATGGCTGGCAGAATGCTACCACGATTTCCGTGTCACAACGGGCAGCGTATACGTGCTAGATTACGTGCAGTTGCAACTGTTCACTGAACAGCAATTTCTCAGATCAAATTTGAAGGATTCAACCGTTCACGGGACTGGGCTTAGGCCTATCAGTTCGCAGGCCACAGGACGTTTGATGGGGCCCCCGTTATTGGTTCAAATTGTGGCTGTCACCGAGTTCATCCGGCCCAACAAGCCGCGATTACACAGACTGAAGCTGTCCGATGGTAACATCATCGTTCATGCTGTAGCGTATGCGTCAACTTTAGGCCACAACCTCAGTTTCTATAATCTTCACCTTGGGTACAAAGTAAGTTCAACATCCCAGCCAACATCATATGCTAACTCGGAACATAGATGCAGCTCACGCGCTCGCTTATAGAGTACGGCGTGATTGTCCTACAGGCGCATACAATTGCATTATTGGGCGGAATGTGCCCCGTTGTGGAAGAGAAGACCATTATGCGAATCAAATGTAGCCATTAATTTATATGCTTTCTGAAATGTGTAATCTCATGTTTACTGTGCTTGACTTTGCAAGTAGTGTGGCTCAAGTGTCAACGCATGAGGCATTCACAGGATGTCAGCTACGCAATATGAAAATGACAAGCAGTAGTACTGACCAGCGAAAGCAACTGGCTACTACTGATATATATGTAGCGCGAAGTCTCAGACACGATGACGAGGGGTCTGGATAAGATACCAAGATAGCACCGAGGGAATAGCAGACGAGTCAAGTTAACGTGGTTAGCTGCTGCGTCGTCAGATTCACTTCAGGATCCTCGATCTCTGAGCTGTGTAGATTAGACGCACTGGACTTCCTGCTATCGTCCTCTTTGGTATTCCTGGCGCCGCCAGCGGAGGAAAGACCTGAGGACCGTAGACTTCAGGAGGGGCGTAGTCCATGCCTTTGATGTCCAGCACCTCGTCTTCCAGAATCAACAGTCAGCCCCGCTTCGGCGATTGGCACTCGCGTCCTCCGTGCCCTTGCTGCGCGCCTACAATGAATGCGTAGGCGACCGTGAGCAGCGCAAGTTATTGACTAAACGTCAGGTCCTGCGTGTGCAGGAACACGATGGACTGGTAAGTCAGCGTCGAGTAGCGCGAGTTCACGCGCGACACCACGTCCGCGACGCCGCCCGCAGCCGTCTCGTTTAGCTCCGAAGTCTGCAGCGCTACCTGAACGAGGACAACCCTCCCTTTCCATGACGAGTTCCTGTTCGGGAAGTACTCGAACGGCGCAAGTTTGTGCTTCACACCCGAGATCTCGTCCACCTTGTCGGGCGCAATGATAATCTGTCTCAACGCGCTGGCCCATTCCGAGATTTCCAGATCGCGCCTGCATGCCCAGTCAGCGCGAAGTCATTAAAGCAATTGTGGTACACGCACTTTCGAACATGCAACTGGAGCACGTCGATTCCCATCAGGAACACACCCGCGTCCACGAACCGACCACGTTCCACGACACCATCGTTCCCGACACCATTGTTCCCAGCATCTTGATCCTCTGGCATGGATCCCTTGAGGCAGAGCCTCAGGGCCTCAAAGCTCAGAGAGAGCTCACCATCTGCCGCCAGTGTCGGGCATAGTTGAAAATTTCAATGATAGCGTCTGCGAAGCGCTTGTTGATGGATACATAGTCTGCATAGGACTCGGACGCGCGGAGTGCATTGAGGTTGGATTTCGGCACGTCGGACACGAGCGCAGCCACAGGATCTGATAGCAGAACTCGTCGTAGCATTCTGGACTCGCCAAAGCTGTTGGTAGGTGTACCAAGGGTGCGTACCCAGAGTTTTCTCTTCATGCAGTTGTCGACGCTCTCCACGGCGTTTCTAAGGCCACCGTTGCAATGGGGGTTAGGTTCCATGTTCCAAGCGTCAAACTGACTCATCGAGGATGGGATTTCGTCCAGCGTTGGAAGAACGCGGACGGTGATGTGTGCATACGCCTATGGGCTCGGAGGCGCGGACTTGCCGAGAACGGAAGTGGTGGGAAGGAAGAGGGACCACGCTATGGCGGACGTGTAGTGGCGAGGACTCAGGGAATTGGATTTGCTGCTATATTGGTCCGTATCTCGTGTGCGTTCGGATCATCGCACGGCCACCTGAAATGGGCCGGGTCCGTCGTATTTCTGCTTCTGGGCAGCGCGACGCCAGTCCTTGTCCTTCTACGAATCTGCCAATGAGAGCGCGGTGTCGTTTACGTATGTCGCGAGCTCCGAGGCAGCGAGCAGGACCTGAGCGTGAGCCGCAAATCCCAGTGTTAGCTAAATGAATTATACTATGCAATGTATTGCATACCCTGTATAGAATGGCGTTTCCCTCTGCGTTGTGCCCACCACTACCTTGCTTTGCCCAGTCCCTCAAGCCAGTAACGTTCATCAACCCCGGGGCATCAACCTTCCCCTGGAGGAATGCAACTGCCTTTGTGTAGTTCGCTCAGATGTCGAGCAGCCGATCGGTGTTGCCTGAGAAGAGGTGGTAGTTATCTGTATGCCTTGAGCGTTAGTCCAATATTCTGCGTCAAAAGCCTCAAAAAAGGCAAGCAACGAGAGAAAAAAGTTCAGAGACAAGAGGAAGCCAAAAAATGCGACGCACAAGTTCCGATGAGCGTCCACGCGTGGTACGTGTTTGAGCCCTGCTGGTTCAGCGGCGGACCGGATTCAGGGATCACGCCTGTTTTAGGGCTAATCGCTACGAACGTGGTCGAGAGCGCGTTCTTGGTCGGTGAGAGGTTGTTCGTAGAGGCGAACTGGGTCGGTGCTGCTATGCCCATGTCGCCTGGTATCAAAAAATGCGTTCAGGTACCGTTATAGCGAATGTAAAAGATCATTTTTACCAGGCCCTACTGCTCTGCGGTTATGGGGATTGAATATGAACAATATAACTTCGTTGATGAGCTTACCTGTCGCGTTTCGCGCCGTCCACGATGATAGGACCGGCTACTCCAAGGGTCGCATTGTTCGCTCAGGCTGTCACAGAGCCTTTAGTGAAAAATCGAGCGTACTCCAGGGAGTTTGCTCACATCCTGGAGGCACAAATGGCACCTTACGCTCCGTATCCAGTGGTAGCGGAATCCCCTACGCAAACAGTATGTGGGTTGCGTCCAGCGCCCGGCGCCTCGACGCGCAGTACACCAAGAGAAAAATATAACAACGCTGACAAAAAATTTCATTTATTTAAACATCATAAGGACCCAACAATGAACAGGTACGAATGTCGACTTACATAGACTTGTATCATGTCGGCAAGACCAAGATTGCGGCGGTTACGATTCTTCTTCAATTTACGGAACTGGATGTCGACTACGTGCCGGTCTTCGTCGACGAGAACGTAGATAACCCGGCGCTGCCGGAACCGTTCCTCCGGGGAGTTGGCGTCGTTGAGGGGCGAAAGCCCAAAAAAGTATAATGTTGAATGCGTTCGCTGCGGGAGCTCTGAACGTCTTGGCTACGAGTAAAAGCGCGAGTCAGAAATTGAGAATAAAGATTGTAAAACACTCACTAGATGACGACGCGCCAAGTACGCGAGATTTCGCAAGCGCTTACCTCTCCGCTTGCCAACTGCATTACTGTTTGAACGGCTAGGATTGTCTCTTCGCATCTTTCGGCATTTCTGGAGAGCGTTGTGTGGTGGAGGTGGATAGTATAAGTGGATCCTGTGGGTACATTGTCAGCCAAAAGTCAGGAGATTGGAGGGAATGAGTACTCACTGGTGGACATGATGAGTTCTGATGCGGTCATCAGCTCCATTTTTCCTGCCCATATTCAGATCAGCCAAACGAACCACAACGATGAGTCATTGTGTCCATACCAGGCTCCAAGCCGACAACAGTCGGGAATGTACTGAGCGGACAGAGTGTGCACGCCCCGTGAGCATCGCAATACGCCCATCATCTGGGCCGGTCGGCCCCCTGATATACGCTGCAAAATAAAATTGCAAGAGAGAAGATAAGCGCCTGATTTATGCAGCGCGTAACTTACTCATATATTGACCAGACATACGATGCCGGCGGCACAGCGAGCGAATAAACACAGACGCCGGAAGGGGGTTTCCATTTCCATTCGCGATTCCGAGAGCTCCGAGGCCGATGCGCGGTCAGTGGGCGCCCCTGCCCATCCCCACTCAAGCCCGGCGCGTCGGCGGCGTGCGATGTTTTCACTGCATTCTCACAGCACCTGTCTGCGTTGTGCGCTCGCCAGTTCCCCGGCGACAGGGCAGCATGATCACGATTGCTTATCGACAGAGCGGCGGGGGCGCTGTACGCCTCCTGCTTGTGAAGGAGTGGCGTGCGGACCTGATGCGGGACGCGGGTGCGTCTGTGGCTCTGGAAAGCTGGCGCACCCGCGGCTGCATGTCCGAGCGCGCCTGCGCCCTTGGGGGGCGTGTGCGCCGCCTCCCCGGAGGATAGACGCAGGGGGAAGACGGGCGTACGCCCAGCGCGTGTGCCTCTTGTGCTGGAGCATCCTTGTACCGCGGGGGCGGAGAAATCAAGCGGATGTGGCGCCGTTGGCCAGGTGCGCCTGCGGCTCAGATTTCAAAACATCATCAGAACCCATAATGAGCAAGAATATCAAGATAATTGTTATACACAACACGAACAAGAGCGTAAGCGTTATAAATGTATTATAAATATCTCAAGGGACTATTGATAGTGTAACGTAGGTCATTTCTGACCTACTGTCGGTATCTCTACGTCTTCTAAACACAACATGAGGATCAACCGATGAATGTGATTGATAGACATACCGATAATTTCCCGCTTGACCTCCAGTCTTTGTGCGAACTTCTGGTCCAAAGTTGTCTCTCCCATTTTGAACAGCTCTGTCTGGGTCTTCTGCCGGTATAATGGCGCCGAGCTTTTCTGTATTCTGATACCATCAAGTTGCAGCAGAATATTTCTGGGAAAATCTTCAGGCATAGGAAGCTCCCATTCCGTGGGATCCCAAGCGAGTTTCTCCGACTTCGAGGGTGAAATCTTCAATTTATCAATCATCAAGGCCAACGTGGCGTGAATTTGGCTCTTCAGCCGTTCGAGGGTAAAATCAGGCGAACACTTGAGTCCTCTTGCGTCTGCCTGCCACTTGTAGTCACACAGCAATTTGCATGTGTCAACCAACGCGTTCAAGAATAATTCCTGGATGGACTTGTTTGGAATCCCAATTGTATACGTCATGCTGAGCCATGCAACAATCTCAATCGATCGTCCTCGGGTCAGGCAAAACAATTTACGGTCGTCCTCATTCAGAGCATTCACGTCGAACTGACTCCACAAGCGAACCTGGGTATCGTTCATTTTCTCCTCGCGGTGCATCCCAGGCGCTAAATATGTGTTGTGGCTGAGAGCACTGATCAGCACTCCAAAAACGCACACAGTGAGGATATCTGCGAAAGATTTCTCCTGTGAAACATTCGGTACATGACATTCTGCGTCTCCTGTTGAACAGAGAAGGAGAGTTAGAATTGAAAAATATTGAGCAACAAATGCGACTGACTGGTGATTGAAATGTGCTGAACAAGGGCCTTGTGGTAGAAGTTGACCATTTCACACAGAATGAAGCGTGACTCCGGATAGGTAGCATTGGTGACGACTAAATCGGAAATGAAAGTGTGCACCACTGCTGCAAACGTGTCTTGGATCGTTGAAGTGGCCAAAAAATGCCCTCCCCGGCACACGGCGTGTTCGGGTGAGTACACAGCGTGAAGAGTGTTTGGCCGCATGATACTGTTGGCCGGTGCAAGCGTTATTTAATAAAATGGGAAGTATAGATCTTGAACGTACAGTTCTGATCCAGGCTGCAAGAGAATGGCCTCAACATCAAGATCTTCCAAATTTCTGTAGGTCATAAAGATCGTGGCAGTGTTGAATATATCGACATTTTGCACATTTTTCGGACGTGCCACGATCCACCACTTCGAGCCACTGATGACGTCGATGAATGTGCCGTATCCATCACTGTCAATGTGCCAATCATGGAATGCATCCTTGGTAGCTGCCAGGCTCCAACAAAGATGCGAGATTTCTGGCGCCTTCTTGCGCCATCCTTCCTGCATATAGCTGGTTGTAAGTGCAAAGGCATTGGAAGAGAAAGAGGTCCGCTGAATTCCAGCCCAAGGGTCTTGAAAACTGAGGCCATTTAGGATCTTCGAATCCGGTGATTGAGATGCTGTGAGGATATCCGACACCTTTCCTAAGCGTGTCCGTATGGAGCCATCCGCAATCGAGTGATCTTTAAACATAGTGTATGTGTTTCAATTATCCATCATGTCGAGAGGTAAAAAAAGGTCACCTTGAATTCCGGTAACCCAATCTAACGGGGCGATATCTACCAAAGCCTCTGCGAAGCTTCTTTGTCTATGCTGCTTATTCATGACGACGATGTGTTGGTCGCGCAGTATATTTTGGACATCGGAATGGTTCATTTCGAGGAAATCAGCCTCATCTATGATCTTGAATACGGACTCCTTCGTTACGGTTGTGCGCTCCCAATTACGGACAAACAAGGGTAGTCCTTCTACATAACCTTTCTCAATTTGTGCAAACAGTGATCGTAAGGTCTGTAAAGTTTTGGTATCCTAAAAGACTATTTAGTTTATAATCTAAATTATGTTAGTGGGCAAGGCGTACGTGGCATGACGGCTCGAATTCAAGTGTCTGGCCCTGTGGCCCCCATGCTTTGACAGTATGTTTCATGCGGAGCTTTGGCTTTATCTTGACTGATAAATCAAGATTGGTTTTCGGGCTTTCGACCTGCCGATCAATATTAGTGAAGCCATCCTTATATGTGGACGTGTCAAACTCACAAAAATATCTTCCTCTATTTTATGCCATCGACGTTCTTCTTCCCGTCCGCGTTCTTTCATGGTAGCATCATTTGTAGTAGATTTACGAGACTTGCGACTTTTGCGACGTTTTGATTTGTAGGTCACCTCTGGTTCAAACACTGTTGTTGTTGGCTTGGGATTTCGCAAGACTCGCGTTGACGGTTCGGGGACGGAAAGCTTCGCGCCGGTGCCGCTCCCTTGCGGGTTTATGTCGGTAATAACTTTCTTACTTGAAACGGCATTGTCATGATAGTCGTCTTCACTGTCGCTATCAGTCTCCTCTTCTTCCTCTTCCTCCGAGTCTTTGTGACGATCGTCCATTTCTACATCAGCACTGCTAGATTTTTTCGGGTCGCCGCCGTCATGATGGTCATCGTTGGTGTCACCGTCACTCCCCTCTCCCTCTCCCTCCCTCTCTTCCTCTGAGCCTTCGTGAGGATTATCCATTTCTATGTCAGCACCGTGAGATTCTTTCGGGTCGCCTCTGCCATGATGGTCATCTTCAGTGTCACTGTTGCTCCCCTCTTCCTCTGAGTCTTTGTGAGGATCGTCCATTTCTACATCAGCACTGCGAGAGTTGTTCGGGTCGCCTCTGCCATGATGATCATCGTCAGTGTCACCGTCGCTTCCCTCTTCCTCTCCCTCTGAGCCTTTGTGAGGATTATCCATTTCTACGTCAGCACCGCGAGATTCTTTCGTGTCCCCGCCGCCATGATGGCCATCTTCAGTTTTGCTGTCGTCTTCTAAGTCTGTATGTGGATTGTCCTCCATTTCTACATAAGCACTACCAGATCGTTCCGTGCCGCCGCTGCCGTGGTGATCATCCCCACCGTCACCACTAGTCGTCTCTCTGTCCACTATACTGGCCATGGGCTGGTCGACCATCCTGTCATTAGCGGTATCTTCCTCTCTGACTTCTCGACTTCGTAGGTCCATTTCGTTATCCTTGCACTGACCGACCGTCTGGTTCGCTTTCTCCCGATTGTCTTTCTCGTTAGCGTTTTCATTGTCCATTTGCGATCTATAGCTGTCCGCATCTGCCAGTTTCCCCTGAATTATGTTGGAAGGCTTGAGCTCCGTATCTTTAATTCGAAGATTGGATGGTGTAAATGACTGCAAAGAAGGAGCGGAGCTGGCCTGGTCTGGAGAGCAAGCTACCAAAGGGCCAGAAGCTTCAAATACTATTTAGTATGTGTAATAAGATATTATGCGGCCGCTTACGTCGAAAGAACGAGAACGCAGGATCCGTTGGCGACATACTCAGAGCCTGTAGGACGGCATTTGATTCAACAAGGTTGTGGAATGCATCCATGATGACTGGCAAGCTGGAATCCTGTCGAATACTCGAAAATGCTTTCCAGATCTCCTTCTCAACTCTAAGAAGAATTTCAGGCTTCTGGTTTCCTAGAGCGCATGATAACTATAGAACACTTTAGGTGGTATGTTCTGAGAGAATTTTGGACACTGACCTGATACATTGTTTGACGAGGGAACTTGCTCTTTACCAAGGTTATCGGCATTAACAAGAAGCAAGGGCTGATCATCAAGGACAGGTGAAGGGGCAACACCAACTCGCCCTGCGTGTGTTGTCGAAGATAGGCGTCCATCTTTTCACGAGTGTGCGGTTGATATCTTGTGTTCAGCTGCCGAACAATATCCGGATCAACAATGCCTGAAAGGCTTTCAGGCATGGCTGGGAGCCTATCGGTATCAAGATGCGCTGTTTCGTGCAATATGGTCCAGTGAAGAGCTGCACCACGAAAGTTTTGAACCAGACTGGTGAACCTTTGGTTAGAATACGACTCGGCTAGGCCTTCAAGATGGGCGAGGGACCCGCGGTGTGCTGATTCTTTGATAATGGCAAGTTTTTCTTCCCCCAGAGAGGCCCCTTTACAGCACTCCCTGAATTTGATGAGTAGATCCTGCCAATTGTCCAAATTCTTCCAACGGTCCCTGACCTTGACCTTCTCAACCATTTGGGGAGTTATTTGGTTTGGATGTGATGGAGGGCTCGGGAATGGTGTAGGAAAACGTGAAACGTCATGCAGCAATTCCAGATCCAATAAACGATAACTTGCCAGCAGAGCTGTTACGTGGTGACTGTGGTTCGCAGCAAGTCTCTGCGTGAGCGCACGATTGGGGGACGAAGAGTCGCCAAGAAGATATCGAATCATGATGGATTCCTCTGTCATCGAAGTCGAAAGGAATTGCTCATAGTTTTGTAGTTTAATAGCGACGCGCTGGTGAATGTGTTTGATAGGTTCCACGATAGTAGACATTGCAGTACGACTTACGTGGCATGGACTGCCTTTGGGGAAAATATGCACTAGATCATCCTGTAGATTTAGTTGATAGAGAGGATATTCTCGAATTATGGAACACCGGGCTCGGAATTCGCAGGCTGATATGCGGTACCAGGTCAATAGAATGCACTGCGATTGATTTGTTCATATAGCCGAGCGCACCTTTGCTTGAATTCGATGGCGTGTTCGAGTCATGCTCCAGAATAATTCCTATTCGTTTGACAACTCGCGAGTCCGAATTAGACACTGGCCCTAGATGCTTGAACTTGAAGTACAAGTTCAGTGACGAGTGCCTTACTTTCCGAGTCGCTGATGCTGGTTCCGACTAAGTACTGTAAGATTGTATAGTCTACAGGAGGTCAGAACTTGATATGGATTCAACATTTGACCTTTGAGTCTACCTACTAAGAGTCTAACATATCATTATAGCCATGCTATTAACGTACTCTAGCCGCCATGTCATAGGGCGGGACGAAAGAAAGAAAAACAAACATACCGGGCCGGACAGTAACTTTAGAGGCGAAAGACTTAAGGGTAGGCTGCAATTATTATTTCTCACAGTCACGGTTTCAGTCTATGCACCTGCGGCGCGGTCAAGTTCAAATTATCAATCTTTGGCGAATGCAGTTGACAGTAGCTATAGTGCCTTCAAACCTGGAAATATTCATATAAGTAGCTTAGATATACATTAATTATTTTGAAGATTCTTGGATTATTCACAACTGTTCCAGTGAACATAAAGGGACGACGGGGAAGCAACCCAAAATACATTCAAAACTAGTAGTACAACTTGTAGTTTTTAAATTTGAAGAGAACGCGAACTGGACCAGATGAAAGACAAGATTACATACTACCACTGGGCAATCCTGGGCCTGGAAGATGACCGTGCGCCTGAGGGAGGTTATACTAAGCCTCGGAGGTGTCTAATAAGATATCAGCAGTTGGGTTGCCTGGATGTGAGACGAGCGGCATGCTTCG
Source organism: Hypholoma fasciculare (assembly GCA_016801325.1). Classification (NCBI taxonomy): domain Eukaryota; kingdom Fungi; phylum Basidiomycota; class Agaricomycetes; order Agaricales; family Strophariaceae; genus Hypholoma; species Hypholoma fasciculare. Next base: position 13,605 of record JAEKIV010000654.1, read on the forward strand.
CTCACTTTCGGAGGATACTCTGCGGGAGTCTTGTGAGGCAATGGATGTGCTACGACTCTTTGCGTGAGATTGCATCTGCTTCAGTAATTCTTGTCTCAATATGCCTCCAAACTGCTGGTTCATCTGGTTCACAGTGATGTCCATCGCGGTAGGGACCAGGGTGCAAGCTGTGGTGGATATTTGACGATGTCGTCGTCGAAAACAAAGTGCGAGGGCTCCGGAGATATTCCTCAACATTCAGTATGTAGAACTGGAAAGCACGGCCGCCAATCATCTTCCAAAGGGCAAAACCAACTTGATAGGCCTTTTCGACTAAGGCAACGATATCCAGTTTTGACTGGGACGCCTGGTGCGTGTACGTAGCGATATGCTGAATGAAATCGCGGAAACGATACAGGAGTTTGCAGAGACATTGATGATATTCCATGCAAGTAGCTCTGGTCTAGATTTTGAAGACGACGGCGCGAGCGCTAGGCGACAATGTCTTAGCTTGTGATCCTAATATCGCAAACATCTGGGTGAACGACCACGTTTCATCTGAGCACATCTTCCCAAGCTTGGTCTTGAAGTCGTGATCATTAGTGATTTGACGTTTTGCTGTAACGGCGTCTACCTCAAACTCCGCGAAAGCAATCAATGTTACACTCTGCAAGTAATCGTAATAGATGATGGATATGGGGTGTTGGAATCGTTGTGCGATCTGCTGACTGCAAATCGAAATTATGTATTCCATGCATATCCCGTATGCCAGTGAGGTCGGCAATTGTTTTAAATGAATGAGAAGCTTGCTTATGAGCCACAAGTGAGTGCGTAAATTTGGAAGTGGATCCCTAATATAATAGATCAATATGAGCGATTGCCATGTCTGATATATCGTACTCACCACTTGGGTAGCAGGGAATAGACGTAGGCCTTTGCCGCTTGTTTCCCGATGTCTTTTGGCAGACTCGTTACGGCGTATAACTGCGATATGAGCGAATGCATCGGATATCTTGAGCTGCTCATCAATTTCTTTGGTGAGTTCTGGTGAGGGGTACGTGTCCTGCCTTGGCCGAAGCTGAGAGAGGAAGACAGAGGTAGTTCGGAAGGCGAGTATGCTTTCAGGCACTTCCGGGTCAACCACCGCGACTCCTTGGGCGGACCCTGCCAGGTCGCCAGCAGAGTTGGGATGCGATTCGGATTCCTGGGATCGGACGCCGGGCGAACTTGCGGTCGGAATGTTAGACTTGGGCGTTGTTTCTTCGGTCATAGTGGCTAGTAGGAGCACTTGAACTCGAAGGTGAACAAGGTATATGACCATCGTGACAAGATTCGGATAGATAAGCATTCGAGTTTGAAAGAACAGTACATGCTTCTGAGTCAGCTTTCGATAAGTAACACCAGCATCTCGTTTAGATGAGTAACATGTACGATGGAGCATTTAAATCCGTGCATATCCATTCGCTCACAACTGCCACCACCGCCCACATACTAGTTCCCACTAGTGCGTCTATATACTGAGGTAGACGTGCCTAAATACAACTATAATCGCCGCCAGCCTGCTGAACTTCTCAATCTTTTCATCGGAAGGCTGGGTGCACTTGTACAAGATCAGAGGTAATGAATTCAGTATCGGGAGTTTTTTTCGTTGGCCTAGTTCCTGGTTTGCGCACCACACACTTGTCCCCTGTGATCCGTACGACGGTGAAGTGGACACCTCGCATTTCACCTGCTTTCGGTGTCACCAGATCGCCCTTCGATGTCGGTTGCAGAGGATCAACCGATGCAAAAACAAGGTACTTGATGTCCATTTTGTCCCTCACTTTGATAAGACCATTCTCCACCCCCAAAAACTCAACGTACGGACTCTGTACTGAGAGGTCGTTTGTCTTTAATTTAAGTCTTGAACCCTGCAATTTTTGGTCGTCGAGCCAATGTTTAGGACCGCTGCCAACCTCTGTACGTGGTGACGACTGAGAAGACGGGTCCCACGCGGGATTGAGCATATGAGACGACTCGGCGGGATCCCATGCTGGTGTAGTAAGTCTAACCAAATTGAGAGTCGAAGACGGAGGTTGCGCCGAGGTTGAACCAGATGGAGATTGCGACGAGTTCAACAAAATTGGCATTTCTTCCGGAGATTGCTCCTGTATTATTCCTTGAGGCAGTACATCCTCATGTGTCCTAATAGAAGGTAAGCCACATAATTGCCAGATATAGAACAGAAGAGGCTTACAGACGCGCCAACTTATGTAACTCGATTTTGAATAATTGCTGTGGCCGACTGTCTAGCTGCAAGAACGCATGTCCATCTGGGGTCGTTGACTTGATAAGACCCTTGTACCCTTTCAATACGTGGTGTCCAATAATCATCACACGCATCGAGTTGTATTTGTCATTAGGGTTCTGTTCACCCAGTTTCCCTCGCTTGGCAAATTCGTCCCGGGACCGCAGACCAATGAACTGCCCTGACGTGTGGAACTCGACGTTCGATTTCAAGACACTGACCTGTAAATGAAAAGTTAGTTATCTGCCCATATCACAATTCAAGTCATCTACCTCTATTTGAGCCTCAACATTTACGACCCTTAATGTGTTCACCGAGATATCAACTACCCAGCCTATTACGCTCTGACTTGGGCCCTCGAGCACTCTAACTTGATCGCCGATTGCAAAGGCAACCCGTATAAAATCCATCGTCATGTTTTCCACTACGTTTTGCGAGGGCAAGTAAACTGCAACTTCGTTCTCTTTGATCTCCCTGATCTCCCCCAGTAAACTAACGTATGGACCCGCAATTACTTTCACCTTGTCCCCACTCTTCATGTATCCTTGTGATATCCGTTGTTCTGTCCTCTCTGCTTCTGCGGTTGAGAGTACTGACGTCGTTCGGAACAAAGCTAATTCAGCAAAGGATGGAAGCGGTCCCGACACAGGAAGTGTGGCAATCTTCGTCAAGTCGACCAGTAAAAGCCCCTCGGCAGAAAATAGGTGCCCTTTCCAGGAGAATCTCCCATTTGCTTCATCCCTCGCAGCACTGCGAACATCCCTACTACTACGTGAGATAAGTGCTTGGGGAGGTTGGGATTGACCTTCTGACGCAATTCTCGGTATCAAGGCCAGGTATTCTTTGTCATGGCCTTCAACCTTTGTGATAAGGCCCGTATCTCCCGTGTAAAAAGCCCATTTTCGCTGATTGCCCCGCACCCTCGCCCACGGCCAATATGTATGCGAATACGAAAAGTTCAGGATCTTGAAGACATCCCCTTGAAGAACAGGCGACACTTTCATGGGATCGAGCTCTGCGACAAACCTTGCTAACTTGTTCGCTTCAGCAAAACTGCCAGCTTCCACGTAGATGCGACCCGGTATATTAGTGGCCACCACAGATGTAGCAAATCCCCCCGAGCCGGAGGAATGCAAGCCTCTTCCTAAGATATTGGACACGACAGCTTTTTCCGACCCTACCTGTGAACTTTGTATTCGAGAAGATTAAGAATATATATATATTGCTACTCACCTTGCATCCTATTTCCCATAGCATGACATCCTTCGCAGCCCATAGCCTATCTATCATATCGTAAGAAACACGCTCTTCTGCGTCCAAAGCGTTTTCCGTGCGTCTAGTTCGTGCACGAGCGCGGTCTATCAACTCTTGCCATTCAGGGTCCTCTCCTTCCTCTTCTTCGGCTCTCGCAAAATTGTTCAAAGCAGCCAGGTGAGTTGCATCACTAAAATTATGATTCTCGGCTTGTAATTGACTGTAATAAGAGTGCGTCCCTTGTGTTATTAGAAATCACCTATCACATACGTAGCAGGAAATCCTGGTCTTCCAGTTCTTCTTCGGATTCGCCATCGCTGCCGACAGCCTCTAAGTCGAGGAATATGTTCTGTGTTACTGAGGTGTCGATTATCCTCGTCAGATAGAGATATTACTCATCCCAACGAACCCTGGCAGTGGACATTGAAAGCGCTACTGCAACCTACGTGCTGAGTGATGATGAACGGAAAAAGGCCAACAGATGGGCCGGTGGGTTGCACATATGCGCCGAATCTTTAGGGCGGGCTGCAGTTCTGTTACGGGTGACCGTGATCAGTGTGACTAGGCACTGGGGACAGCATAATTGTAAGCGCCCGGCCAGCAATAATAAAAACAAAACAACAGACAACCGTGACTACTAATCGATATTCCCGCTATCTTTAGGTAGAGGGTTTTGCAGTGCACCCCCGATAACATCGATTTGAAAAATTGACGTGAATCCGCAAAATTTACTACACACATGACTTCTTTTCCTCGCTAGGGGCTTCCGCCTTTGTGTTACTTTTCCAGCTCGTCGGTCCTCGCACAGGCTGATATTTTGTTACAAATCAAAATAGAATATTAATAAAAACTAGCAGGGTACTGGTCCTCCACGCGGTAGAAATGTTCTCATACAGCAACTTGATAACAAAAGTTTCCAAGTAGTATTAATTTTTCTTTGTCTAGTCACAACTAAATTCCAGGTGCACAGCAGGAGCCGCCCTTCATCACAGACTGCAGTTAGCTGAGCAGGGCATCGCATATAAGTCTCTGTCGTTCCGGTGAGCAATCGTACACGCTGAAATTCGCGAGCAGGAGCGTTTAGACCCGCTCATGCGTGTGCTCCAAGCTAGTGCATGCTGTCCGGCTTCGATGTGTATAACATGGAGCTATGCGGTGTGCGCTGAGGTAGTGAGGGTGAGTATACGCTGGAAACGCCATGAACTGTGCAATATGATTATTATTGGCGTTGGGAGAACTGCTGCTTCGCTTCTAATTGAAAGATTTATTAAGTAACATTTTATTTTCTGAGATTTGAACTTACCCCCTCTACGATTGAACCATGTCAGCCCATCGGATGCGGGCAGCGTTGCGCTTCAGGCCTCAACCTCCCCGTCTTTGATTTCCTGTCTACCTCGTACATCTTCATCGTCAACCCAACGTCAACCGCGCTCTCGAAACGCTCTCGCTTGCTCAACATACGCCTTCCCGCGCAATTCCCCGCCATCGAGTTCTCGCTATTCGTGTTGGAACGTTGTCCGTCGCATGTATGAGATTGCAGACGTCATTGTGTGAGCAGCATTGTTGGCGGAGACGGTAGCCGTGCGTCCGGACGCGGGACGCATGACCGAAGCAAACTGGCCCTAACGTTATACCGGTCAAGGGCATCAAACCACTGCGTGAGGTACTGAGGCAAATTATTATTATCATCTGCGCAGAGAAGCAGTGAAACGTACCTTCGATCAATGGCGAACAATGGGGCTTCAGCAGTCACGCAAGCTGCCCTGCAATACCCTTGCGCTGCTGCCCGCGGAAGTCAACAATGACAGCAAGTCTAATCATGGGCAAATCGCGCAAGCGCTGGACCGCGACATCCACCTCTCCCGCAGAGTTGATCCACGTCACTGCATCTGCGCGGGCCTGTCAGCCAACAGTAGTAAGCCGCATCAGCACACTCCGAGCACACACCTGGTTATCAGGTGGGGAACCCAGAACCATTAAGCTGTACATATCAGTTTCGGGTTAAGAATAAACGTTGAATGGACGGTATTGCTGTAGTGATTCACAGTTCACCTAAGACTAGACTAAGGCTGTCAGAATTCTAGGTCGGAGAAAGGTAATGGTCGATGAGATAGTTTTCTATGATCTGCATACCATAGCTCCATAAGTCAAACTTACGCCTGCCTTGACCTGCACATCTGCTACTTTGAGCCACCCATCTCGTGGCTGCGCTTTCGAGGCACATGCTCGCGTTCAATGACAGCCTCACCTCGCACCCCCCATCAAGATTTATCTCATTTATATCAAAAAAAACCACTCACAGACACTGAGTATCTTTGATCCCTGCAAGCCCGTCCGACTCAAGCGCCATCGTCAAGTTTACCGCCGGGTACTTCACATCGTGCCTCGAGGTCAACATCTTCTACTTTATGTCCAGCTCGAACGTCTTCATCGTCAGCCATGTGCTCAATTTTACGCTTGCATCCATGGAACTTCGGGGTGCGCATGGAGGGGGTTATCGTATTGCTTCAAACTCGCTGCAAAGTGGCTGGTACATGCGAGCTGCTGTGTTCTGTTCAACCCACGCGTCGCCGTCATTTTCAGGACTTCATCGCGGTAGCCATTTATCTTCTTGTCCGTCGAGGCGCAGTGCCTGGGACTCGCGAATGTCAACCTGTGGGCAACACTGCTCCCCAGCGTGCAGAGTGTGCAGGCGAAAACTGGCTGGTCAGTCTCTTGGAATATGCGTGTGGAGATCAGAAAGATCAGAAAGAGTCGAGCCACGAATGGAGTGAGGTGGTGAGATAAGGTAGAACGATAAAAGTTGGATAAATGAATACTTATTTTCCGTACTAGGAGACCCGCGCGGCTATTAGGTCAGGTGATTTATCACATATTGTGCGCGCGTCGCCAACGCGTCGCCAACGCGCGACTTCGGAGGACGCGCGTGGCGGTTGCCGCCCGCCAGCATGCGAGATTGTTCTTTTCAAATGGCGTCGAGTATATGTACATGCTTATCTTGCTAATTGGAATATATTGGCCTACATTATTGTACCCTCAATCTGTGATATTTAAGCATTGACGCACCTCAGGCTGGAGGCCAGTGGCTGAAAGGTGAATTGGGGTCAGCGACGGAAATTATAGTGGATTGCCAGCTATTGATTGGATGTCATGAGTTGGCTGTTTGACTGGTGGTTGCCTTTCCAGTAGACACGTCGTCGGTCAGAGGCGACGGGCACCAGTTCCAAATCCAGCAGGGTCAACTTGAAGGATATCCTAAATGAGGAATGAGAAAAGGAAAGTGCTTATCAATAGCGTTACGCCACTGGTTTTAATATGGTACGAGCTTAGAGCACTGAATACTGAGTACTGAGGCCTGAGGTGTTGCGAATGTAGCGGTAACCAACTTGTCCCCGACAAGTTTAAAAGTTGTCTCGGTCGGGGGCGAAACCCATGTCGCTTTGATTAGTTTGATTAGTTAGATGGGTACAGGCTTACAGCTGCTTTGAGCCGCCAATAAACAGGCTAGTACAAATCTTCGCGCTTTCTACTACAATGCTTGGCCTCCCCCCAACCCCCCCCTGCTCCTGCACCTCGTCCGAATCGGGGTCAGATTTGAATTCACAGTCCATGGCGGTGTCTTCAACGACTTCCACTGAGCGAGAGGCATCCATTACTTCTGTGGATGACCTCGATTGGTGACCCTTGCATTTCTTGGTGTGGCTGAGATAGGAGCTTGCGGCTTCGAAAATTTCTTGCCAATTCTTGGGAGTGAGCGCCGCAGTGTTTTGAGAAAACCAGACGCACGATGATTGGCCACTTTGACCGAAGTGTACCTTTCCCACTGATCCCGCCCTTCTTCCCCCTAACGATTTTTCGCTCAATGTAATCACCGTAGTTGTCAGAAGAAAAGTATCCAGTGCTTGACGTAGGCTCAACATGACGGCCAGTAATCCTAGATTTTAAGGCGTGCTCAACCTGCGAAAACTTTAGCGACAAACTTCTCGCAGATCTAAGACTATTACGTACTGCTTGCAGAGCGAGAATGATAGCCCAGTAGGCTTCTCGTCAGCGCTGAGGGTATCTGGGTTCGGAATGTCATTGTATTCAATAAAGTGCGACTACTCTATATAAGGGGCTAGAAGATACGAGGTGTGAGTATAATAACATGAGTTGGTGAGACACTTACAATCTTTGACCCTTTCCCATTCGCTCTGGTAAGTCCTTCACGCTCCTTTGTATCGACTTCATTGTCTTGGAATGATCGACGCCTGCTTGCAGGACGAAAAACGCATCAAGCAGGATGGTCTCATCAGGTAGATCTCTGCCGCGATTGTCACGGGCGCATCCCTGCCGACCTCGCAGGCATCCTTTAGACACGCCGGTGTAGACGCTACCGCTGATCTGCGCGCACTTGGCGCGCGTAGCGTGAGCAGTAAAAGGAGGATACAAAAAAGGTTGGGATGGGTTGAAGGATGAGAAGTGGGGCATCTATGGAAGTCGGCGTGATTAAGAGAAGGGGTCGGAATTGAGGCTTTGAGGGGCGGGAGAAAGTTGAAATCAGATTGCCAGGGGGCGAGTTGACTGAAAAAGATGGCGTGCAAGAGCGCGGGAATGTCGTCGTGGCGGCGGAATCGCTCAATACGTGCGCTGGCGCGATGTCGGCAGGTTTTGAAGACCTACGGATTGTCGTCGATGGGGAGGCTGACATGGGTGATTGCGGAGGAAAATGCCGAATGGGTAATAAGTGTACCAGAATATAATTTAATGTCTCCGAATGTTCATGAGTGCGACGGCTGGACTGTGAAGGTCGAGAGGAGTAGTGGTGTTGGTGTCGTCGACGTTATTTAGGTTATTTGAAGGATTGCTGAGAAAGGAGGGTGGCGCCGCAGGAGGGCGGTGGATGAAGGGGCTGTCTGCCCAATAATCAGATGTCCTTGGGGGCCTCGGAGGGGCGACGCTGACATTGATGAAACATGGGGGCGTGGTATAGAGATATAGGAAACAGAGTTCGTTGTCGATGTCAATACAAGTTCCTCGGGGTGGAATATTCCTTGAGCCGATTATGATATTCCTGGATTTCGGTCTGTTCGGCCCAGTCCAAATTGGAGGGGATTTCAATGGGTGTAAACGGCACATGAGAAAGTTTTTTTCAGCTTGCGAATCTTGCAGAGAGCCAGGGGGGGCATATTGATCAGAGTGCTAGAAATGTAGTTCAAACGCGTCAATGAAGGTATAGTCGTCTAAGAGGTGATATCCAGATGCATCTACTTCAATTGTGTGGTAACAGGAGGAGAGAGAGCTGTCGGCCAGATGGAAGAAGACGTAGATGACTTCGTCGCGACCGGAGGTCATCGATCAGAGAGCAACGTTGCAACACCGGGGGAAAGCGTTGTTAATTTCTTGGAGAAAGGGATTGACTCGATCTGCGCATCCGTGAAAGATGCGAGGCTCGCAATGCTTGAACGTGCCAGTGAAGGAAGTACGTTTGGCGAGGCAATCGATGAGATGTCGATGGTACTTAGCTCGGCGCTACGAAAGAAATCATCAAATAGCATGAAATTCAGCTTACAGCCTCTGCTGCGCGTTCTGACTGATATGTATGATATAGCTCAAGGCTTTCCTCGTCTTCTTCATCAGAGGCAAACCCATCGTCACTATCGGTGGCACTCGCATTCGAGTCTAATTCTTCTGTGTTGTCAATGCCGACGCCACCCATATCCTGTCCGATGTTTAAAACTTCTAGGCGACCTTCGTCTTCATTCTGTTTCTCTTCGTCGACTTCATTCTCTTTTCCGTTATTGCCTGACGCTCCAGAGACATCGGAAGTTTGAGCAGTCTGGGAATTATCAGATGGGCTTTCCTCTCCTGGACCATCAGCGCCAGAGGTCAGGGATGTTGTTGAGCATTGTTGAGAGTGATCCTCCCTACCGTGAGAGTAGGTATGGCCGATACCCAGGCCCCAATGGTACCGCAGAGCCATATCGCGATCAGCAAAGCTATGATGATAATTTCAGAAAAAAATGGACTCTGGTGTGGTGAAGAGAAGTTTTGTCGCACCGATTAACGTAGTAGCCATTCCAGTCATTACCGTTCCTTGGCAGTAGTACATGACCAACTTTTTCTGAATCCTTCTTTCCGAGAGCAAAAGCTGGAATCAGATGACAGCTCCTGAGAACAAGGGAGGGGTCTAGGAACCCAAAAGCATCCTCATTAGTCGCTGGTGGAAAGGACAGTAGATCAAGGCGTAAGGATTCCCACGTAGTAGAAACTCCGCATGGTGCTCGGGCATCGTCGATGCAAAACCAGCGTACATGTAAGAACTCAAAACGCATTGGTTCATACCCTTTCATACCCGGCCCAACGTAGATGACGTTGACATGGTATATCCCGATTACGCGGCCATAGAGAAAGGGGTGTTCCGCGGTGGCAGTACCCAAGGAATTTGCGGCGCCAGAGTCAAAGTCAGAGAGCAGCATGATATCGCAATGTGTTGTCCTGGGATTTATGACATCTTCCGACAAGCGCACGTTGTAAGTCGTATAGTAGAAGCGCGCGAGCTTGTGAGCAAAAATTCGGTTATCCTTGATTATAACAGCGTCCCGTGCCGTCTCTGAGATGCTAGAGCCACCAGATTCGGACGTGGGTGTTTCGATCTTAAGCAGCGCAAGAATTCTAGGAAGAAGATGTTCCTTCAGGCGCTTAGCAAAGTCCTGTGGGTAAATAAGGGTTCAGTAAACTTGGATGTGGCCAGCTTAGCCTGAACAGAAAAATACCTTAGTGGCAAGACTGCCATATTGTCTAGCAAGAGACCCCAAATCAAGGGCATGATTCTGTGTCTTTCCAATGTGATAATCTGAGGTAGGTGAATCCGGCCCTTTTTCATATTCTAACACCGTATGGTTATTGGTGAGAGCATCAAGTTTTTGCTGAATACGACGAATACGAGCTTGACGTCGCTCGATGCGGCTTAATTGCAACTCAAAATCTTTGCGACTTGTGCGAAGATATCGTGATTTCGGTGAGCGGTGTTCCAATTCCATCTAATAAATTTTAAGCCATATAAATACAGGCAAAAGGCTGCAGCTTACTGTTTCTGTTGAATAAGAATCAACAGTTCCATTTCGTCTGATCGTTTCCACATAGTCTCCAAGGGAGTGATCCTTATAGGTATTGAGGTTGAGTGCTTTACTTCGCTTTCCAGTGGCAGTTTTCGGGTTCAAAGCTGGTTCCGTTGATGAAGACTGAGTAACCCCTGAAGTAGATTTTTTTGATGCTTTCCGTACCCTCGCTGTTACTTCACGATTTAGCTCTTTTGTATCGAAGGCCTTACATGTTGTATCGCGAAAATTCCTCAATAGCCCACTGAGCCGTACTGTGATCAATTGTAGGACTTCAAGGGATAGCTCTGTGTGTTGTCGAAGCTTGGCTATAGCATGCCAATGAGCTAGTGTAAACAGAACATCTAGTAAGTTCTTATTGTGTGGTTCTGGTAGAAGCCCCTCAAAGACAGGTATCGAGCACTTATCGGGAAAATTAGTCATTTTCAAGCAAGTAGTGAGCTGGGCTAACTTGTAGAAGATTTTCATAATCTCTCGCCCCTAACTTTTTCAGCTCAGATACATTGTTTGTGAATTTCCGTATGGAGTCACGTCCAAAGGTTGGGACACTGCGAAACCTGATTAAAAATATAAAGTTGGCGTATTTTTTCATAAAATAAAGCCAGCTTACCTGCTATCCAGCTTGTTTGTAGCACCATCAACACCTTGTAATATACGGAGTAAGTGAATGAAGACTTTTTTCCAGACCCCAAGTTCAAATTCATGCAAGAAGTCCACGAGAAATATTGAGAAAAGATTAAACCCAAAGCCAGAGAGTCGCACAGAGAATGAATTCTATGAAAGAAAAATTAGATGTCGGACTGTTAATGAATATGGGAATAAAAAAAAACCTCAGTGGGCACTAGAGATTCTGAAAATAGCAGGTTATCAACAAAATTGCTGTCAACTGTACGGTTCTGTTCATAAATTATGTCACGGGCACTTGAGATCTTGACCCTGTATTGCAAGTTGTCCTTCCTAGCAAGAGTCACTCGCTGGCGTTGGTCAGATTTGGTTCCTAGCTGATCGGTGCTGTTCTTTGGTACAAGACATCGAGGGCATGGGCAACTGCCCATGTTTCGAATACTACTGAGAAGGACTCTGTAATATTGTCAGAAATGTATCATAGGGGTTAATATAGAATTAAGACATACTTCTCTGGATAATCTGCTGAGTAGGCAAATATTCGGAGATAAAAACGTCGTTTCTTGCCGTCGCAACACTCTATAATAACACCATGTTCATATGCTTCCAAGAAGTCATCGTCGAGCAATTCTTTCCACTGAGCATGAAAATACTCTCTGTGGAAGTGCGTCATAAAGGCATCACTAGGGCCTTTTCCACCTGAATGAGATGCTACAAAGTCTTTGAATTCAGCTGGTACCTGTTTCACATAATTAAACCTCGTTCCAACTGATAAAATATCGACTTACTTTATGAAAAAATGCAATGTGGTTGCAGAGGTTGCAGGTTGGCTTACATCTGCGATACTTTGACTCGTTCGCGAAGTACATATAACAAGGCCACAGTGATGCAGTCCCAAAGGAGGTTAGGTGGGTGCTGTCAGATCCAAACATGAGGCCAATCAGGACGCGGGGTAGTGAGCATCCAGGTTCTCCATCTGCTGCCTGAATTTCCTTGTGTGCCTCTAAAAATACAGGTGACGTGTAAACTTCCCCATATACTCTGGTAGACTCCTTTTCCGCCATGTTTCGTCATTGCCATCTAAGCTCATATGGCTCTAGGTGAAAATGCTTGAAGTCATGTGGATTTGCCATCTTTTCTTTGAGCATGGAAACAATGCTGCGGTGGCGGAATGGGGGGAATGTGTATTGGCGAATCCCTGGTGTAGGCATATTTTGGTGAAAAGGGACAGGTAGTGTTATTTGAGTTTGGGTCCATCCAGCATCTGGTTCATCAAACCACAGACTCTCTGGGGATTCATCAGATGACACCCCAAGGCTGTTGTTGAGAGAATCCCAGGAAATACCCTCAATGTCCACTGGATTGAAAGATTGGTCACAAATAATATCTATCAGTTTCTTGAAGCATTCTTTTGTTTTTTGTGTGCCTCCATTCCAATACCATTCGCCAAGTAGGAATGCGTTCTTGTTCGGATACGGTTGAAAAAGAGTTTTCGGCCAGCTACGAGGATTTTGATCATCGGGCGGTGAAATAGGTATGTCAGAGAGCTGGGCTTCTGCTTCAGGGTCATGGGAAGGGAAATCAACGGCGTGATATTGTCGGAAAAGGCCAAAGTCATTCCGTGGAGAGGTCAATAGATTCGAAACTGGGCGCGGAGCTACCGGAGAGGCTAGAGCAGAGCATAGTACATTGTTCATCTGAAGTGATTTTGCAGGAGGCAAACTGCGCAATGGAGCTGGCTGCTCATGTCGGAAGCGGAGCGGGAGTCTACGATTTAATCGACGTGGCCGGCCCACTGCAATAGTAAGGGAGTCGTTGCTTCCCGACTGCTCCCCAGCAGCTGGGGAAATAGGACAAATCTAAGTTTAGTCGAGAGCCTCAGAAAAACAATACTATGCACGAACGTTTGAAGCTCTTACCTCCATTGAAGGATCCGTTTCCTCTAAATTGGGCTGCAGGAGCAGCGGCCCAGCAGCTGGAGGCTCGTTAAGACGAGCTTTCTTCCTTCTGTACTTCTCTTTCGCCAAGTCTAGAGCGCTTGCCAGCCGCTTTTTCTGAGGTCGACAGCTACGTATATGAACACTGTAGGCGTTTGATTGTATAAACATTCGGCCACAAGCCATGCATTGCAGGCTTGGATCCGGATTCTGAGAAGCATCAGAAGCCACATCAGCATGCCAGATGAATTCGTCCATCGAATCGTATAACTCTACAATAGCTGTCAGTTATGCGGAACCCAGAGGGACGAATGCACTACCAAGAGGTGCCAATTACTCTTGCAGCAGTCTGAGTATCAATATGGAACCGCAGCGGCAACCTCGAATTTGGACAGTGCTGGCTGCGGCGGCTGCACCGAGGGCGTTAACGACATTTGGATATCTTTGCTAAGCTGCAACTCAACGCAAGCGAGACGGATCGGGACGTCGAAGATTCCTGAATTATGACTCAGCAGTACGACCGGGCTGACTACTTGGCCATTACTGGAAAAACAGCTGATATTATAGACACGACAATTCTATTGTATTATATTAGCAAGTTTATATACGCTGTACTACACCAAAACACTTAGCACAACAGACCACATCATTGCGTACATGAGTGCCGACTAAAGGGTCCAATCCATTTTGCATGAGATGTGCATCGTTTGAGGACTCAAGGCTGGCTTGGTGCTGGGACAAAACGCGGTTTTCTTGAGCACCCGAAGTATAGAGAAGTGAAACGCGGCGTCCACATGCGCTTCAACGTTTGCCCGGGCGCTGATGGCGGTATGTTTCCATTTCTAAGCCAGGTAAAGAGGCACGAACGTCGATGCTCATGCAGGCACCAGCGCAATGTTTGTAGGTGCTAAATTTGCGGGTCCGCGATGAAACGACTTCAACACGAACACCGAGACTCGTGCAGGTGCAACTCCAGCTCTTCGGTTCGTAAGAGTGGGCGGAGCGAAACAACACCGGAAGGGCGGCTGGGACACTCTCTACAACTCGATTCGCGTGTGGCTCATCCGGAGACCGCAGCTCAAGAAAAGCTCACAGGCATGTTGAAGCACAAACTAAGTGTGCTCCACCAAGGTGGGCGAGCTCCGAGGGACGAAGTTGCGGCTGGTGCGTACGTTCCTGGAATTCCGGTGGGCACGTAGGCAGAAACAGCGCCAAAGTGAGCGTCGAATCCCATGCGAGTGTCACGGCCTCGGTATAGGATCGTGGAGGGGCGGAATGACAGAGAACGGCACCCACAAGAGTATTGAATCTTGTGCAGGCACCGTGGCGGCGTTTTTGGAGGCCCAAAGAGGTGAATAGCACTGGGAGATCCGCGGGGGTCGGTGTCGTTCCAGCGACAATGTGTGGTGTTCGAGAACCGGTGCAGCAATTTTACGAGCGCCATGACGTCAGAGCTCACAGTGGGAGGCACGATGGTGCCAGCGGGGACGGAGAGCGAGGTGGGCTGTGGAGGATGGCACTGGCATTGTGGTCGCCAGGCTAGCTCCGTACCCACGGATCGACTGTCGACACAGCCGCAGACACATGTATGGCGCCTCCACTGCGCGGCATACTGCGTGGCGTGATGTGCGTCAGTTCGGCGTAACGTGGTGGGGATGTGGCACTGTGCAGGTGTGCACAGGGCGACGTCGCTGTAGGGATGTGAGCTACGTACACAAGTAGTCATGGTAGATAAACTCACCATGATGTGGGCCTCCCGAGTGCGATATAGTAGCTGCGCATTGTCAGGATGCAGCAGTCCATCCATAGAAGGGTCTGCAACCTCGTCGTCTCTGTGCATCTCTGAGCACCTTGACTCCCGCAACCGTTATCAACCTGCCCAATGTCGTCCGTCATGTAGCTCGAGCACCAATGAGGAGGGTTTCCCTGAAGAAGGTATATCTGACAGAAGCGTCAACATCATACCATAAAATATGCCCTGAGCACGACTTAGCTTGCTCATACCACTACTCACAGGAAATTATCTTTCAGTAACAATCTTACGTGATCCAAGTCGCTCAAGTTGGTCACAAACTTGATAGTTATGTTTCGGCCCCGACTAGGTTCTGCAGTCTATTTGTGAAATATTGTAAGTCATTACACACGAACAGAAAGCAGTGAATTTCCTTACACCAAAGATTCCGCACCAACAGCTGGTGATGTACCAAAGGGGTAAGTATGTGCGTGAAGGATATCACAAGTTCGAAATACTTGCTTCATGATACAGTAAATCATAACTTGGCTCTTGCTTGCGGATTTCGTCGTCGAAGTTAATGGTGATAACATCCACGCCGTCCACACCAGGATAATCCTGTCCGCCCTCGCGGGTGGCATCATTACACGCCCATCACCTACAGAACTCGGAAGTGACGGGAAGCTAAGTGACGGGAAACACATCAAAAAAATATTGCGAAGCGTTGTAGCAAGATAGTGGATGGAACACATAGCATGTAACCTGGAATAACATCAGTCATTAGTAAAAGCCTCGCGAGAAATGTCCGACATCAGTGCGAAGATATGGAGAACGAAGAGTAGGATTGTCGGCTTCGACTTGCCCTCGACCACTAGCCGAACTTGTGGGCAGCACTGACACAGTCGAATCACCAGTTCCTGAGGTGGCCGGGATTGGATCGATCGACTCAAACCATAATTGACACAGCCTGTCGTTGGCGCTGGCGTTGACGCCGATCATGATAAAGAAGTCGAGGATATCCCAGCGCCGCGAAATAAATATTGGAAGTAGACGGGAAACCGTCCGCAGTGACCATGACCATGACCATGAGTTCGACGAAAATGTGGATCTGATTTCGGACCAAGATCCTCGCGCAAGAACACATTGCTTGATATAGTGACGTCGGTGTGCAAGTATGACAATTCCTTCCACCGCGTCAGAATCACCAACTGGAACATCGTGTGTGACAGGGAGGGAGGTGTTCAGAAAATTCGTTCGCTCTATACCGGCCGAACTACCTTCTCGCAGCTTCTGACCCATCTTGCGAAGCCCGATTCCCTACCCAGTGTCCCAGAATACCTTCACAAATAAGATGAAGTGTTTGTCGTCGGCGGTATCTGCGGTAATGGCTGCCGGATTGACAGAAGCCGGAGTCCCTATATCAACGGTAAATATATACTCAGAATCAGTTTCCGGCACGCACAGGTAGCGCTTCATCTCTTCGTCCAATATATCTCTATTCTCCTCTCCTCTGCGGCGTAGGGTAGGAATGGTGTGATCTGGCTCCATTTCTTCCATAAAAAGCTATTGCAGCATTGCAAGAGCCTTCATTGAATAGTGCGCTGGTTACATGAAACGCCTCTTCCGTATAGTAAGTCCCTGGATGAAAGTACTTTATCAGAAAGACAATCTGGCACACATAGAACCGATATGCAGGCTACGATCGAAATGTCGATCCTGAACCGGTGAAACAAGGCTCAATGACAAATTTGAGAGCTCAGCCGGTTGGGGGTAAGCCTTTACCCACCTGTACGAATCTAGGTTGCAGAGTGAAAAACCGTCCTATCTTTTGATTTCTGCTTGTCATAGAACTCTGATGCCTGTTTCACCTTCTTCTATTATTCCGCGACCACAAAATTCTCATTGATGACAGCAATGAATATCTGCAGGATGATTACTGGAATAAAGCATACACCAGAAGAATATTAACCACGGAATATCATTGTATACCACACTTACCTTCAGTCTCTGTGAACACTCCATACCCTCAACTGTCTTCATGCGCCGACTCGCCGCTCTCTATGTGGTCGTTCAAAAACACGGGCAAAATCATACGGGAAAAACTCGCCTTGCGGGATGACATCCATCGCGTCCAAGTCGTCGTCGGGCTCGGGGGCATCAAAAGCTATACGGAAGTAGTGAGTATATGCGGTCAAGTGTAACGTAAAATACGTACATTGCACGGGTGATGTCCCCGTGACATCTGTAAACGTAAAGGAATGTGGATACAAAGTATCTGCGTCCAGCGGTTAGCGGGTATATTCTGAGCTGAGAAGCGACGTACATTGCATAGCAAAGTGAGTGGTGGGGATGAAAAGGAAGAATGGATGCAGATCTGCGCAGAACGCGTACGTCCGACAAAAGAACGACAGCGAAATTCTGTCAAGTCTGACGCGCACAGGCTTTCCGAAAGCCGTTTGGCCCAGAATCGTGACTAATCCTCGCGCTTAGTCTGTTCAATATTGCTTACAAACTTTATGACCTGTCGCGGAGCGACGGCGGTCCGCTTCGCTCCCCTGCCTGCTACACGCCGGGTCAACAGCTTGTATTGCTTATTAGCTCCCATTTACCTCGATAAAGTCAAGATTTACCTTTGGCGTACATGCTCGCCTCAAGCATGACCTGTAGCAAGAGTTTACAATGTGATATCAACCATAAACATTCAAGTATTGCTTACCTTTCCATGGGAGAGCATTAACATAACCGTTCTATTAATATTTGTCTGTAGATTTTTAACAAAGCAGCGTAGAGCAGATATCAAATGAAGAGTACATTCGGTCGCAATCCAACCGTCTACAGTGCTTCCCTCCTCGGCGCCGTGGAATGTGCTCTGCCCCTCGTCGTTGAGCTCCCCAATACGCCTGCGGTTAACGCAATACTTCATAGGCAAATGAACTCCATTTTTTGATGCGTAGACGACATATTCACCTATTATTCAGGCTGTCGCGTTCGTGCACAGGTACTGGGCAGACGGCGTCGTGGATGGCGCTGGAAATGAACAGGTAAGCATTATACGCAGCGGCGTGTACACGACACTTACCTTGAAGTTGTTTCTGCAGCGGTGTGCGCCACCTCGTTGTTACCAGCTTTGCATGCACCACGTTCCATACTGGCTATGCGCCGTGCATGTCTACATGCATGTCGAACGCCGAGAAGGTAGTGCTGGCTGTCGTTGACCGTTTCGCTGTGACGATTATGTCATGGTGCTACCTATAGGTAAGTCAGCACCATTCGATGTGTGGACGACGCACTCACTCTTTGATCGGACTCTTGTATCTTTGTCCAGGTGCTGGACTAAATCCCCTCACGGACGGCACTGAAAACGCACGGTAAGCGTCCCTCCACGGCGCCGTGTACCGCATACTCACCTATAGAACGCGCACGCCGCCTCCCTCGACGTGGCCAGGCTTGTAGTGACGGAGGAGGGCGGATGGGTGACGCCTGACGGTCGCTAACTTGCGTCCACGCGGAAGATGGTCGCTGGAGACAGTACGACCGGCGGTAGAGCGCAGCCGCGCTCCTCTTCTACTGTGATGTCGCCCCGTCTCTAACGCGCCATCGTCGCCTATCGCACTTGTGCAGCGTGGCGTGCCATGGCCGTGCGCTGCCGCTGTGGAGTGGTTGAGGCCAGGAGAGCTGGGAAGCTGTGCAGCGAGGTTGTCTGTGCCGGTGAGTCTGCATAGGCGTCGTGTATGGTGCGTGGACGACCGAATGCGCCGCGCGGGTACTGTCAGAGCGGCTGTCGCGAATCCTGCTCAAGATGCGAGGAGAAACATGCATGACAAAACGAAGGTACTTACCTCGCCTGAGCTCGAGAACGACGCTGCTGCAAGGGTGTCAGGAAACAACGCAGAAGGAGTATATAATCAACGTACCTTGTACATAGATGGCGTGTGCGTGAGTGTAGGGACGCTGGGAGGTGATGCGTACGAGCTTGAGAATCTGGGATCCGGACGCTGCATTGCCCATTACTCGGGGCGATTGGCGGCGTTGCGCCTGTGTGGTCTGAGAGGTATGCTACGGTGAGAAGTCAGCAGAACTTGGAATTAAACACACAGAGTACGCACATTGGTATACCTATGCCCCGCGCCCTTTGAATCGCCTTATCCCTGTCCATCCGGGAGTCACAGGTCCTCGAGGTTCGTACATGAGCCGGGAACAGGCGCTACTGGCGGCTAAGGTGTCCGATCGGGTGGGTATGTCATTCGACGAGCGATGTGAGGAGCATGCGCGAGGAGTAGAGGGGAGATGCGCATGCGATGCGGGCAAGGACTGATTGTGGAAGTCACTGGAGGTGGAAGGAATGAGTGGACTGGCCGCGTCTCTTAAGTCAATTCAGACTCCGCCGGCCCCTGCACCGAGAAATGATAGCTATTGCTTCGAGTAGAGTATGTATTTCCCCCTCCTGCACAACCGTGATATTCTCGTTTTGCTGCTCAGCTGTCGTAGAGTCTTGCTCACGCGGCGCCGAGTCGGCGCTGGTGATTTCACGGCTCTATTGCATTCAACAGCGCGTATCGATCAGCGTATACTTTTCAACTACCGTAGTATGCATTGAAAGCATGGGTGGAGAAGGCATTGCATATTGTGAGCGCGCGATGCTGACTGAGGACGCGCGGGCCATGACCACGGCGTTTGCGAGTTTGCACTATCAATCACACAGAGACAGGTCAAATAGTCTGCGGCTGGCAATATCGCATGGCTCTGGCTACAGTTGTCAGTTCTGTGTTACCGATGGTGGGTGGTAGGCTTATATTGGGAATAGTATGTCAGATGCATTCACAAACCCGTGGGCCCGAGCTAGCAGGTTAGTGGCGGCTTTCAAGCTGATACTGTAGCAATCCTAGAATACTAGAAAACATGTAATTTCGCACAAACTACTACAGAACTCAAAGTGCATTGTGATAGACTTGATCTCCAAACATATACATGATCCCCAAATCTAGAAGGGCAAGTTAGCCAATGTATCCTTCTTCTGAGAGAGCATAGTCTTCAAGAGTGGGAAACGGGACGTTTCGTTGCCCACGCCAAATCGAATGTCTAACTCCGATAGCTTACATGACTTGACAAACTCCTGCAATGCAACCCTAACAGTAGGAGATGAGGCAGGTGCAATGCCTGGAGTTGGGGACATTGTCGAATTATCGGGGGTGGAGGGTGAGTCGGAGGCCGATTTACTATTCCAGTAACTCATAGCTATATTGATCATTGACTTTTGCTTACGGGGCTCGGCTTTTGGCGACAGAGTATTTGGGCTATCCGGAGTGAGGCTTCCGCTGGCAAAGAGTTTCGCAGGATCAAACTCGAAGTCGACGTCGGGTAGACCATTGAGCAGCTTCCCGAAAGAGATGAGCGTGTCGGCATGCACCCTCCACATTTTGTTGAATACATCAGAAAGTTCCCCGTTGGCATTTCTCATGCAGAAGCCGGGGTCGATGATGGGATAGTTCTGACCTGCACGAAATCCCGTACGTAGGGCGTGAAGTCGGAACATTATCTAAAAGGTCATGATTTAGTAAGCGGAAATTTCCTAGTAGTAGCCGCAGCGAGCCGTGTAACATCACTTACTCACCAGTAGCTGCCAGTATCATGCATAATATGTAGGTAGCTGCCCAAATAGGTTTATATATCCACAGCGGTAACTGCCCAA
>JAEKIV010000655.1:0-18454 GCA_016801325.1 Hypholoma fasciculare
CACATGTCCCTACCACTTGATATCATATTCCACTGACATTATTCAGCACAACTATTTGTATGGGCTCAGGTGTGTTTATGATACAGCATCATATTTTTATCATTACTGCTGGGCTATTTCCATATCATTGAATGCCAGGCTGGCAATATTTTATTACTATATCATAACTACTAGGCAATATCATAACTATTGGGATTTGCCAAAAATACCATATCAGGCAATTGATGGGGCTTATATAATGTACTGATGGCATCTATTTGGCTATTCCTTCATCAGATAGTGTCACTCCATTCAAATTATGACCTCAAAATAAAACAAATATAAATATACAGCCTGCACTTGTCCAATATAGCAGGGCTAGCAGTGTAATAAATGGCTGCATTATATAATCCAGGAAATTGATTGCTGCCTGCCTGTTGCATTTTTGATAAAGAATGAAATGCCTACTAAATGAAATGAAATACATTAATTAAATTAGAATTGGTTAGGGTTAGTAGTTAAGTTAGGTTAGGGTGGGTGTTAGGGTTAGGTTAGGGTTAGGGTTAATTAGGGTGGGTGTTAGGATTAGGTTAGAGTTAGGTTAGGGTTAGGGTTGGTTAGGGTTAGGTTAGGTTAGTGATTAGGGTTGGTTGGGAGTTAGGGGTTAGAGAGGTATATTTTTGGTTAGGGGTTAGGGTGGTTAGGGTTAGAGTGGTTAGGGTTAGCCCGCAGGTGGGCAGTAATGATATAGGTTTATGATATGAAAAAATGAAATATCACCACAGTTGTATCATATCATAAATATCCAGGTTTATATGAAATAGTAATAAAATATTGCCTGTCTGGCAGTTTTGAGAAATATTTCATATCATAAACACACCTGGGCCCATACAAATAGTTGTGCTGAGAAATGTCAGTGGGATATGATATAAGTGGTAGGTACCACTGAGATTCCACACGTATGTTCACCACGACATGAGCGGCCTGGCGACGTGGACCACCATTTCATTGGGGTCAAAGTTTGGGGTTGTCACTGTTATGCATGGCGATAAAAAGTTTGACACCCAACATTCACTCTACAATTCTTATATGAGCAAATATCAACTGAGGGAGAATGGCGGGGAAGGGAGTTATGGGTACAGCAATTGTTCAGACCACTTTTGCATTTTTGGGCAGACAGGCGATATGATGTAGGTTTTTTTGACTCTATCTGCATATAGTTCACCCTAAAATGTGAATAGATTCCAGCTGGCCAATGGCTGGCATGAAGTATATACGCCTACAAAATCGGTGATGCTCAGAGGTCATTTTCTGACTTATGACTCCCTTCATCTCTCTGACGTCGCTTGCTGGTTCAATGTTTTTCATCCAAATGCATTGATAAATCAGCACCATGAAAGCATGCAGACAATGCTTTCTGGGATGGTATACGGGATTGCTACTTGCAGGGATAAGTGTTTATATCATACTCTGATATTTTCTTGATTGCTATTTCACTTACAGTTTTCTGGATTATCATACAAAGCCACTGACATCTCTATGCTGAATGATCCTTCTCCCCCACCTATACATTACAGCTGTAGAAGAGACTGTTTGGCTCAAGTAACTTATTCTTTATATCAACACTCATCTACCAGAGTGGTGCTGGATCAAGCATCTGATGCCCAGAGTAAAAGTGGCTGGGTTGACCCTCAAGTGAATAGTTCAACTGGCCATCCATTTTGCAGACATAATTGTTGACAAACTTAAGCTCACATATGACAACATTGATGCAGTGTTTTTGCCAATGCTGTGGACAAACCCAGGTGAAGTAGTCGAGTTACCAGAGGACCTCATTTGCCAGTTGTGTGCGGTTGTAGTGTAACTGTGTTCTTTTATACCATATAAGGAATGAAATGTTGTTTACCTAGTTTTTGAATCTTTATATTTGAATTATGCAGATATATTTAAACACTACTGGCACCAGAAACTAAATGTATGCACGTCTGATCCCAATTGGGTATGTGGAGGAGGGTGGGATCAGATGTGTCCATTGATCGTGCCTCTTCTTCCTGAACCACCATGGTCAATAACTGCTGCAGCCACCCGTCCCCTTCTTCTCCCCCCACTGAATAGCAGAGAACAAGTGCTTGTGATTGTCTTACTGCCCAGTTGCACTTAGCCAAGGAAAAAGCCCTTGAAGAAGTGGCAGCCAAAGCAAAGAAAGTTGATCAGAAGAAAAGTCACACCGCAGTTGCGAAGCAGGTCATGTCTGTGAAAGTTGTCAAAAAAAAGAAAAAGAAAACGTCAAACAATGATGGAGATAACGACAAACCTCTGAGCAAGTGTGCTCAAACTGCAGCCAGTACTGTCAATATCATGTATCATATCATGATTAATATCATTGAAAGGGTATGCATCCACACCTTTAGTTAACATTTAACCCAAAAAAGGAAGTTCTGGTCACAGCCTGTAACACTGCTGTGCAGGGGCAGGGCCCATGCTGTGCTTGTTTATTTAGCTTTTGATTCAATCAAAATACAACATGTGACCTCTCTCATGCCTCAAATCACATTCCCATGCTTCATTCATGTCTTTTTCTGGCCTCAAATCTAAACAAATGTAAATAACAAGTTCCAGCCCAGGCCTAGTATGCCAAAGTCTCACACTCCCAAAAAGGCAATGCTGGGAGGCCAAATCCCAATTTGGCAAAGTCCTTTCACAACTTTGAAGTTCTAAATTATTGAATTTTATTAATTTATAAGTATTGTTAGCATTATTATTGGCATTTTTTATGCATAAATAGTATACTTTTATACTATATTTAGAATGCTCAGAATTATTTATATTTGTTGGTATTTTTTTCTGAATTTTTAGAGGCCCTAAATTTAGCACAAAAACCTGGATTTTTCGGTATTTTTCATTTTTCTCAGAAATAGTGATATATTTTTAATACAGGCATATTTATAATAAGCAGGGCTATGACTTCCATTTTTGGAATATTTTCCCACACTCCATATGTGGCATTATATTCACAGTCTGCAAGCAGCTGCAGAGCTTGTCACACTTATCACACCAAAAAGGGCCAATGTTAATTAATGTCATGAATGCATACCTTTTAAATGACAGTAACCATTTTATAAGTGTATCATTGAAGGCGGTGGGGGACCCCAGAGCTAAGCTCTCAAAGCCCCACCATGTCATCCAACCCCATTTCAAGGGCCAGATTAGAAGGCCCATGGATGAGCCTTCAAATACTTGAGCAGCATTGGCAAAAGCCACTTGTGCCGTGAGGCTGCATCATTGTTCCTGCAGGGACACTGATACAAAACATAATTGCGTGTCTGTAAAGGCGCATCATTGCATGAAAACCCATGAGGCTTGTCAATGGTGAAGCGGCGGAAGTACTTGCCAATTGGTGCATGTCCGAGAATTGCTCAGGTCATGCTGGCTGTCAGACTGGGGGGATCAGTCTGTTTGACCTGAGAGAACCAACTCCCACTGGAGAGGTAGGAGGGCTTGATAAGGTTACCCTTGGTGTCCAGCAACTGGAGGAACTGCTGGCCACTATAAGTGGGATCGCGGAAGAACAAATGTCTCCATGTTGTGTTAACTTCCTCCATTGCCCAAGAGCGAACAAAGTCCAGGGACATAATTGGGCGGGTACCCGGAATCCAAGGTAGAGTGTGCAGGTACTCATTCACACCAACATGGGGGGCCCACCAATCTCACGATGGGGCGTCAACAAAGTCAATGGTATTGCCTGGGAATTTGGCAAACCATTTAGAAAGGGCCCTGCACACAGTCAGAGAATGACTCTGACTTGAATGTATAGACAGATCACATGCGGTCTTGGCAGCCAATTTATGCAAGGTAAAGATGACAATGCGGTCGACGCCCTCAGCTTGGAGGGCAGACTTGTTAAAGGTGGCATGTTTGGGACAATGCAAGACACCTGCTGTCCAAGTTATGTGTGGCTAGCATGTCAGACGAGGCAGGAACAAAGCTCTGAAGTCCGAAGTGAGTAACTGTGTATATTGAGAGCTATGCTACTTGTCTGAAGTCCGAAGTGAGTAACTAAGGACTTCAAGCAGTGTTCTACAGCTACAAGTACATAGGTCAGGTGACTCCATCAGTCGAGCTAGCTAGTTTTGTGATTTGTGAATGAATTGGACAGACTGAACAGCACCTGGGGCCATTTGAAAATGATTAGTCCATCACAGTCACAAGGCAAGGACCAAATTTTTCAGTTGTCCCATGTCACAGAGGTGGTGCACAAAAAAAATCCCAAACTTTTAAGCCATTTTTTGCTCCATTTTTGAAGCTTTTATATGTTATTATATATTACAGAGGTATTTGTACTCCAGTAGCTGCCCAATCTTACCACATATAAGGTGCAAAGATTCAGTAAAAATTGGTGGTGTCTTGGTGGTATCAACTATATAGTTTCAATTTTTAAAATCTATTATTTGTTTCTGAAGCAAAATATACCAGAAAGTTTGGTGGGTGTGTGATAAACAACAATGTAATAAATAAATTCAAATTAATTTAAGACTTTCAAAGAGGACTGGCCAAAATTTGTTGGCCAAAATTTTGATGTTGTCTCAGGTCCCAGCGGCAGTGGACCAAATTTTTATTGGTCCACAGGGTCACAGGTTGGACCCTTGGACCAACCATTTAAAATGGTACAGTAATTGCAAAAATTTATGCTCAGCATACATCCCAAAATATACAAACATCATCATCTATGATCATTTTGTTTTAATCTGAGGAAGCTAGGTCAAGTCTATCTGATTAGTATTGAATAAATTCCCTTTTCCTTAAAAACAAACAAGCAGGGCATTGCTGTAGTGAGAGATAAGCACTACAAAGTGAAAACAGTTGCTAGGGAGCAGGGCACACATTAGATTTGTTGTTAAATAGAGCATTGCTCAATCTAAAGTGGTTGTTAGTAATGTTTTATAATTCAAGTCTCACCCCATGGCAAGCCTTTCAATGCACACAGGTATGTATTTTACATGCTGGCACATCCATATTCCATGATAATCTGACTCCAAACTAGGGCTCTTTGACACTTCAAGTACAGTATAAGTGCCCACATACAGTACACTGTAGGGTATACAGTTATTAGTAGATTATTGAAGTGTTCACTCTATTTTACCACTATCATACCCTAGCATTGTTGTAATACATCAATTATTTCAATCCATTTTTATTTTTATTTTTATTTTGGTGAAGCTGGCAGTGTTCTGGCACTACACCTGTTGCAAGGAGGGTTATACATTACCCTTTCCTGATTTTGGGACCCACACTGACATGCTGTGGGAAACTATACAGCACTGTGCAGCACTGCACAGCGTCCCACAGTGCAAAAGTGAGGGTCCCCCTTCTGACAGCACTATGAAGTGCTTATAGTGGGTTCTCGGAATTGCTGATGTAGCTTATTATTGCCTCTGGTGCTCCATACTTAGGGACATGTAGCTTGCATGATTTTGCTTTGGTGGCTTTCAGGCCACTTTTATGGCTGCCTATGGGATGCTATGGCTGGCATTAGCAGGAGCAATTGTACTCTGGATTCCTCAGAGAGAAGGAGAGTGTCTCTCCACCTCTGCAACTACATATGTCTAAACGCAGCCTATTTTGCAGATGAAGTGGTTGTATTTGGAAATAAGCATGCCCTTTCTCCATTTATGGAAGATATGTTTGATGTTTGTCCAATGTTTGTCTTCATGGGAGAAATTGTTTGTTTTTATTTTAATAGATGAGAATATTTATACCATGTAGAGCACAGGTACTTACTCTGCTGGACCAGTGCTGGTACATATACACTCCAACCTGTATATGTATAGTGTAAACTTGGATCCTTCATTTATTTGTAATCAATCAATTTCACCAATCAGTGAGTCACTCCTACAAAATCCTTTACCTGAAGGTAGCAAAAGATAATTACTGATGGATCAGGTAATGGAAATGATGACATTAGGTGGTACTTGAATTTGAACTGAATGTTAGTCAGCAACTTGCCTGTGGTTTGGTATTGCCCCAATACTAATGTTACCCCCACCCCAAGCCAGGTGGCCAACACGAGCCAGTCATGCAATGTCACTGTTCAAATTAATGCTCCAGACAGTAAGCAAGCAATCACTGGGTGCAAAACTAGATAAATAACATCTCTTTATTTGATTTTTATTTGATCATTTATTCGAAATTAACTTCAAATAACATTAACTGGTTTATGTGACCAATTTATTTAGGTGCTGGCCAATGAGAGGCTCTGAATCCAAATAATCATTACACTAAAAACCACATAAAAGATGCTTATTTATTTGAAGTTTGGACCAAATAAATTGTTTCATAAAATTCAAGTAAACAATTGTTAGTTATTTAGTTATGCACTCAGTGAATAGTGAAGTTTAAATCCACTGGGATTACTTAAGCTGGCCTGTGGCCTGATGCTGTCAGCCTCATCAGCCGTGATTTGGCATCACCTGCCAGCCCCTGAGCACTATCTCCATTCACATTCATCTCTTTGAACAGGTTTAAATTAACACAAGAATT
Source organism: Hypholoma fasciculare (assembly GCA_016801325.1). Lineage (NCBI taxonomy): Eukaryota > Fungi > Basidiomycota > Agaricomycetes > Agaricales > Strophariaceae > Hypholoma > Hypholoma fasciculare. The sequence continues at coordinate 6,517 of JAEKIV010000655.1, forward strand.
TGAGATAATGTAAACAGTACCAGACAGCCAAAGCCCACAAATGAAATATCTTGCTATCTAAATTTTTTGAGTGTAAATTTTTTTCAGATTCAGATTCAGAAAGTCAAAAAGAAGCAGAAAACATGGTCAGAATAATTTTTCCATAAGTTTTTGCATTGGCCAAATTTTTGGCTCTACAGACTGACATTTTTCAGATGTGATGCGAGCCTTGACCATACCCAAGCCTGATTTGAGCCAGGAAATGTATTGTACAATCAATCAAAATAATTGTTTGATGCTTCAATCAACATAATAGCATGCTCAGTTTGTGCTCAGTATGACCTCTGCATAGGATTCTTCATCTGATCTCAGTTCTGGATCATCAAAGCTGATTCACACAACCTGCTCACCCACTCAACTGCACTGACTCTGAAGCCTGCATGAAAAAAATTAGTTTGGACATCAATAGTCAGTGATTCTTTGGAAGAGAAGGGACTAGATGATGAAGAAATTGGCAGTGGATCCTGCACACCTCTTCACACCTTGTGTATGACCCTATTCACTATCCACCCATCTGAGCCAGAGAGCTTTCTCAATGTTAAAAACATTTAATTGATCCATATCTGATCATTTGTTTTTAAATCCTGCTGTCTTTTGTGACATTTAGGTGGTGGTCCGCATGACATGCATCAGCAAGACTACAGCCCGATTGGGAAGCTTGTCCGACCGGCCCGACAGCTCCCAAGCTCCCAAGTGCCACCAAGTCCCCACACTCGGCTGATGACAGCAGTCGAGTCCGAGTACCCCCCCAAGGGCCCACAAGTGCTCTGACTTGGGGACATTTATATAAAATCAGCCGTCAATAATCCATTATAATAAATCAAATTCAGAATTCACACTGGCATTAAATAGGAAAATGAAATGATTATTTTGCAGCCATGGTAGATACCCCGGTAAATTTTACTGCCGCCGTTTTGGCACCACCACCGACCCACGGATGATGAGGGGGCATCAAAGCTCTATACAGGCCCGAGCATCAACAGCTGGTCCCACCGGCGCAGTACTCGCTTCACCAGTGCCAGTGGGCTCAGTGGATACCTCCTCTGTCAAAATCCCAATCCGTATCTTCACCTCGGCATTGATCTCCACCCAGTCTGCGCTGCTCAGCCGTTCTGCAGTTTTCACCCACTCCCTTGCCCGTCCTCCCCACAGATCTTCTGTAAATGCTGTTTTCTTGGTGGTCATCGTCCCCGGTACCACAACCTGTGGTTTCTTTGGAGATGGGTCAATACCCGATGCCCATAGCTTGAAAGCACATTCGAGCTATGCATTAACGTAGTTAGATACAGGCATTCGAGTTATAGGTGAAGGGAAAGTACGTACTGCAGCAGCGGCCAGCCCCAGCGCTCCAATAGGATCCGGATATTCAATCGCTGAAAGCAGCGTCTTCTTGGTATGCACGGCCAGTACATTCAGGATGAAATCTGACTTTAATCCACCCTTGTGGCCCTACATGCAGAAGACGTCAAATGGGCAGGTGAAAATGACTGTTATTTAGCAGATACATACCACAGGTGCCTCCGCATCCCGATAAATAAAGTTGAATACATTACCTGCTGGATTATATGTGTACTCAACATATTCCACGATCTCCTGTGCCGTAAGCTTGTGCTCTGAGAAGAAATTTTGAACGGCCACTAGGGATGCATTTCTAATGTTGCTTCGCCAGTCGAGAAGAATATCCCTGCACTGATGGAGAAAAGATAGTGTCATTCGCTGATGAACTGATTATCTGAAGGAAAACACTCACAAGAGAAATCAGCATCACCAAAGTCGGCTCTTGCTCGCTGGTATTGCTGACATAGATATCAGGGAATACAGCATTCCAAATAGCAGTCACCACACTGTTCGTCAACATGCTATTGGTACCATATGGATCTACCTGACTACCCGCCCAGCAAATAAGCGTGTTACGGAAGTTCTTTTGCCACAACGACATATGCTTGGGCGTTGATAGCAGAGTTAAATGCGCGACGGTGTATTTCGGGCGGCGGAAGCGCTTTCCGGAACTGTCAAGCATCACTGAGCGTGGCTGGACTGACACCTGTAATAAAATACTTGTTCAGTATATACTCATACAGACAAATGCCACTCACGTTGTTGACAGGAGTTGTGATCCTGATGCTGTTAGATTTGGCAGAGCGCGCAGCGGCAAGAGCATGAGGTGTATCTTCCTGGTCAAATTCTCCGTCCTGATCTATGTTTTCCATCTCGTCATTGACCTCCGCAGGTGTCGCCGTCACACTTGCTGCCCCTTTCATGCTGGAAACTTTGGCACGCCATCCCGAGACGAGGCCGGAAGGTCCCTCGGTCTTTGCTCGTTTTGGGCTAGAAGGAATAGAAGTTCAGTATTTGTTGCGCAAAATACTGACCACATACATTGGGACATCCATTTTGGTTGCTCCTAAAGAGCTGTCTTTGCGTTTGGCAGCGTTTGCAGGTGCTGGGCGCCCAACTACCTTGTCCGGAACTTCACGAAGAAGGCTGACCTCACGGCGTAAGTCCCCTCGCTAGATATGCACCTCAGTGATAAACAGTGTATCGATAATAAAAAACATACAACTGGCTTTGTTTTGAGCGTAGGTGCATTTCCAACAGCAGGAGTTGTGTTGAAGTTCAGTCGACGTTGAATGGGATCGCCTACGTGCTTAGCAACAGATGCCTCCTTCTCACCATCATGTGCTGCGTGATTGGTGTTGTTGGCTCCTGTACGTGGCTCTTTAAGTTCACCATTTACCACACTCTGCGGGGCACTGCGCCAAAAATCACTTGAACTCCCATCGTCAATAATGCCCAACGGTGGATCGCCACAATCAGATGTCATCAGCTCATCAGCATCATCTAACCCGTTTGGTTCTGACAAACCGTGAACAGAGGTGGGCGAATAATCTCCATCATCACTCAATTGTTCGATTAAACCCATCTCCAGGTCATTGTCATCACTGACAGTGTTGGTGGTGATTTCTTTCATCTGGATAGCTGGCTGAGTGGAGGATCCGGTCTACGAAAAACAGTGAATAATTTGTTGCGGGCCACATAGAGTAGTAAGTGATACCTTGACTTTGGAGGCCGGTGCTGATGCCTGCTTGTCTAGCATTGTTAGAATAGTGCAGTGTAATTGATCGCCCACTTGCCTTTGTAAAATCCATTTCACGGTCAACCAAGTCAGGCCTGCGACCACGCTCAATGCGCACAGCTTCATCGCGTTGCAAAGCATCCTCGAGGGCAGCAATTTCACGCTTCTGCTCCGCCTCAAACAATTTGGCTGTGATCTGTGCATCCTTGATTTTCTTCTGAGCTATGCGTTTCAATCGCAAAACTTCTTCACTGGTGCGGCGCGGGGCAGTGTCAATAATGGCCTCACCAGGCTTGTACTTGCCAGATGTTCGATGAGGGCGAGATGTACCCTCAGTCAATTCCTGAGCGACGTCTCCCGCAGAACTGACCAGTTGAGCAGGTTGTGTGGCTGCTGGATTTTTTTCGGCTGGTTCCACCTTGCCTTTTCCGCGTCCACTTCCCTTGGGACGCCCACGTGGGTGACGTGGAGCTTCAGTGACCTCATCAGCAATCGGTGGGGGTGCACCTGTACCCGGAAAATTTTATGTCAGGCATAAATCTAATCAGAATCAGGACTGACCAGTTTCAGACGCAAATCCATTTCCCAACGCCATTCTTTACAAGAAATTATGAGAAGATCTGAAGATCTGAAATGTAGCGGCAAGGATGTAGATGGTGGTAGATACGAAGAGGTATGCAAAACTTTCTCCTTCCTTTTTTGGCTCATCACACATCACCCCAGGCAGCCAAACATCGACAGAAACCCCAAGCGCTTGCACGCCCAAATACTAGGCTTTAAACTATTACACTACTAGTATGCCTGCACTCCAGTGCACTTTTCCGGGGTGCGTTCGTACATTCCGGTCCCAAAAAGGGCGGACTTACCACTTCCGTACCTTTCACAAAAACAACAACTTCCTCGAAGAAATAGATATTCAAGCAAATATTTCCCTGGCAGGTCATGAGCTTATGCATGGTGGAGATGAAGAATTTGGCAGGCTGGATGATGATGATGCTGCCAGTCAACAGCCAGTACCTGTACCAGTACCCCCAGCTCCTGAAAACAACGAGGCTCCGCGAGTACCCACTATTACGAAGCACCCTTATCTTAGCGGTGAGTACCAATCACAAAGTCAAAGCTTTGAATCATTTTGAAATATTAATATTGGCAGGTTTACCGTGTGATGCAGCAGGAAAAACACTACCTCCTGGAGCACCTCCCCCACCCCAAGATATGGATCCTGCTTGGGCACCTTTCGAAGATAAACAGCAATTTTGTCTTGCTGATTTCCTCTATCGAAAAGCTCAGATGTCAGCCAGCAATATTGACGAGCTCCTGGAGATTTGGGCTTTAAACATGGCGCAGAATGATGACCTTGGACCATTCAGCACCTATGAACAGATGTATGGTGCTATTGACTCGATTTCATTTGGTGATGCGCTGTGGAAATGCTTCACGGCGGGCTATCAAGGTGATAAGGCAGCTAATCACCCAGACTGGCAAGACGCCGAGTACGATGTATGGTACCGCGACCCTGCCGTTGTCATCAAACAGCTTTTCGACAACCCGGATTTCCACGAACAGTTTGATTACGCACCGTATGTGGGCCTCAACAAAGCAGGGAAGAGGACGTGGAGTGACTTTATGTCAGGTAATTTCAGCTGGAGACACTGTGTAAGTGGAGTGTTTTTGTTTGCCATTTATTGGTATGTTTACCACACATTCAACAGACCAATATCTATGAAGCAGATCCTTCTACGCTTCATGCCTCACTTTGTCCAATCATTTTGGGAAGTGACAAAACCATGGTTTCTGTGATGACGGGGAATGTTGAGTACCATCCCCTCTACCTCTCCATCGGAAATGTCCACAATTCCATTCGGCGTGCCCATCGCAATGCCGTTGTTCCAATTGGATTTCTCGCAATACCTAAAAGTGCGTCTTGGGCTACATGTTTCGCAACTAGAGCTGACCTCAGAGACAGACGATTGAAAAGATGACAATGATGTGGCATTTCGTAAATTCAAAAGACAGCTCTATCACTCTTCAATTGAGATGATTCTGTCCTCATTGAAAGCAGGAATGACGGTTGCAGTTGTTTTGCGCTGCCCCGATGGACATTGGCGGCGTGTCATCTATGATCTTGCTGCATATATTGCCGACTACCCAGAGCAGGTGTATCTGGCTGGAATTGTTCAGGGCTGGTGCCCACGGTATGTCTCACTGTTCTTTGAACATCACATGGACTCCGGAAGCTAACTTACTCTGGCATGCTTAGATGTACTAGTCTTCCGAATGACTTGGACCAGCCATGTCCCCGCCGATCTCAGCAACACACTGAACGTCTGTCAGCAATTGTGAACTCAAAGTTGCTATGGGACGAGTTTGGAATCGATGATGATATCATAGTTTTCACAACACATTTTCCACACGCTGATATACATGAGATATTGACGCCCGACCTTCTGCACCAGCTTATTAAGGGTACATTCAAGGACCATCTGGTCCAGTGGGTAGGCGAGTACTTGTCCATTGAGCATGGTGAGGCTAGGGCAAATGAAATTCTGGATGACATTGATCGAAGGTGAGTAACAGTAGTAACAGTAACTCATTGTGGCTGACGGCTCGGTTGGTATTCAGAATTGCTGCAGTTCCACTGTTTCCTGAAATACGACGTTTTCCACAAGGCCGACGATTCAAACAATGAACAGGCGATGATTCCAAGGCATTGATGAAGGTGTGTATTGTATATTTCTAGTGTTTACTGTTGGTTTACTGATAGTAACACATTGGCGATCTGGCTGTGATTACAGGTCTTCTTACCCGCAATTGTTGGCTATGTTCCCACACAGATGGTACAGGCAATAGCGGCCTTCCTGGATGCATGCTACATTGCGCGACGGCAGGATCTTGATGAAGACTCGCTGGCAGCATTTGAGGCAGCCGTGGCCAGATTTCATCAGCTCCGTGAGATCTTCCGGACCACGGGCGTTCGTCCCACTGGCTTCTCACTTCCACGTCAGCATTCTCTTATTCACTATGCACACCTTGCCCGTGAATTTGGTGCTCCAGGGGGCATTTGTTCATCCATCACTGAGTCAAGACACATCACCGCAGTTAAACGTCCCTGGCGCCGGTCAAATCGTTACAAAGCTCTTGGCCAGATGCTCCTGATCAATCAGCGCCTAGACAAACTGGCTGCTGCTCGCATGGATTATGTGCGTCGTGGTATGCTAGCTGCATCTCATGATGCCCCCCCAGTCCGATTGAAGTTACCTGGAGGAGACGATGAGGAGGAGGCTGAGGAAGGGCCAGTGGATGAACTTGTGACCGGAAATGTTGTGCTTGCACGTTGTCGAGGTATTTGTTACAGCCTACTCTGTTCTTATATCAAACTCACATTTCATCCCAGCAAGGAACTATCCCCGCAGCTTTGAAGGGATGGCAGAACATCTGGGACAGCCAAATCTCTTGGAACTTACACGACGCTTCCTCTTTGATCAACTGCAGTCTCCCAATGCTGACTTGACATCTCAAGATGTTAACAAAGAAGACTGCCCAGTAATCATGTCAAAAGTCAATGTTTACCACTCAGCAGTAGCCACATTCTACGCCCCAAGTGACGAATCTGGGCTTCGGGGAATGAAGAGGGAGCGCATCCGATGCACTCTGAACTGGCGTCACCAAGGACCGCGCCGGGATTGTGCACTGGTGGTGGAAGATGAGGACAAGGCGGGCATGAAAGGAATGAGTGCAGTGCGTGTCAAGCTTCTGTTTTCCTTCGAGCACGAAAAAGTTGTCTACCCCTGCGCATTGGTGGAATGGTTCAACAACTATGGAGCACATCCAGACAAGGACACAGGAATGTGGCAAGTGCGTCCACAGAATGCGGGAACTGGACAGCATGCCCCCAGGTTGGTGTCCGTTGTTCACTTGAAGTCAATCCTGCGCGGTGCCCATTCACTGCCCTGTTATGGAGACAAGCCTCTGCCACGCAGTTTCACATTCACGTATTCTCTAGATGCATTTGAAGCGTACTATGTAAATAAATACGCTGACCATCGAGCACATGAATTGATATTTTGACATTACACACTGTGTTCATCCCACCTGTCTCTGTCCGTGCCAGTCCCCTCATGAGTACGCCCTACATCTCCCTCATCTCCCTCTCGTTGTCCAGTGGGTACTGGCACTCCGCTTGTCCAAAGTGGCAATCCAGTGGCGCTGGCCTTTGCTAAACAGCAGTCAATGGAAGAGGCTCACTAAAGACTACCGGCAGTACTCCGCGTGGCGAGCCCCAACAGCTCTGGTCGACGGAGACTTGAAAGTTGAGTGCACTTAGTCAATGAAGTCATGTGATTGCACATGTGATTGCAATCTTTTGCCGCTGATTATCTTACCGATTACGGCGTACACTCCTGCCTGGCCTCTCACCACAAAGTCGCCCCGCGTGAGTACTTTCAACTTTCAAGTCAGCTTGTATTGAGGCCCAAGCTAACTATTCCTGCTATGTGTCTAGATAAATGCCCAAAAAGGCTCCACGGTCCCAGAGAGCGGTTGCCCAAGCAAGAGAGGTGCGCGAACCTGATGACCAAAAAAAGAAGATACAAATTCACACCGTGATTGCAGTTGCTCTCTACTGGAAAAGCCAATGACTCCCAGGAATGGGATGGTGATACGGAGGAGTCCCAAGTTCCGCTTGGGAATCAAAGTCAGTCTTGAAGTTTGACAACCTGGCAATATATTAACTTGATCATCTTTGAAAGTGCCATGCGAAGAAAGCCAGGGAGTCATTGAAGGGACACCCAAGCGCGAGACCTTCCCAGGTGGAGATGCCACCCCACCTCCTACTGCATCGGCTCCCCCCGCATATGCTTCTGTGCCCACCCACACCCTCAACGGAGATTATGGCTCTGACGCTGAAGACCCGGTCATGCTCTATCTCAGCCACATTCATCAATGTGCCAACGATGCTGCCAGTGCCTACAAGACCTCACGCAAATGAAACCGGGCCCACTTTGAACACGTGGCGAAGGAAAACGCTACATGGGCAGCGCAAACCTCTCAGGCAGAGGCCACGACAAAGGAGCTGAGGAATATTATCGGACGATTGGAGGTGGAGTGCGCTACATTGGCAGAGGAAAATGCAGCGGCGCAAAATTTGCGGATGGAATTGGATGGATTGAAAGATCGCATCCGTGAAGCTGATACATTGGAAGAGAAGAACGCTCAGCTAGGTAAGTTGATCTTGGGGCTCAGGAAAGATCTGGCAAATGCAGAATCCATAGTCAAAAACCTTCACAATGAAATGGCAGCAGTAATCGAGAACCACTCGAAAAAATTGCATTTAATAGGTTACTAAATAGTAGTTGTCTTTGCGCAAATTGAACTTGTTACTATTCTATCGCTTCTGCTATATTTTGTGGGAAATCTTCTCAGATAGCATTTTCTGTAGATATATATGCATATAAACATGCACTTTATGCCTTATTTCTATTGTGCAGGGGGGGATAAACCTGTTCTAAAACCACTTCTTTGCTCGGTTTTGTTGCGTGAGTGCCATATTTGTGTGCACTGCTTAGATAGTACTACTTATCCCTTCACAGGAATATGCCTTGATGGTGCAGTTGGATAGCGGTTGGTACAGTTGTGAGTTGGTTGTGAGTTCGAGTCTCACTAAGTGTATAATTACTTTTTAAAACACTATATTAGTATATATTGACCGCACTGACAATGTACTTGGAATACTCGGGCAAGCAGCCTCTGTTTGGCTGAAGCATGTGGACTTGGGAGCTGTGAGGTGAATAGCGCGGCTTGGACGGGCAGAAAGCGTCAGCCAAGTCACTCCAAGCTTCACGAGCTGCCTGAGGCTCGCCAACCAGCGTGTAGTCTTGCTGATGTGAGACATAGATTGCCAAAATTTAGGATTTTTAGGATGACAGATGGCTGACCCAGTCTTTCTAATTTTTCAGTATGATATGCAGCATAAATAAAGCTATTGATTCCGCATTTTTTTCATAATTTTACCCTTTTTTTCTTATGGCTGGCCAAATTTTTGAGGTCCTTGTACTACAGTCATTCACTGGTCCATGAGACAGCCAAAAGAAAACAGCTCAGGAGCCTTTTTTTGCATGAAATTGATAAATTTGAAAATATAGCAAGGTATAGTAACATGTGAAGTCTGTTATTTTGTGTTCAGATTATTTTTCAGGGAAGAATCAATGTCTACAATAATTATTAAGCAATGGAGGCCTCAAGAAGTCATCCCAGTCATTGAGACACAGTCACATCATCACAAATTTCTTAAGTTGGCCATGCTTAATCACTTTCATAGCTACATCTAATGCTCTCGGATTTCTCATTATTGTCATCATCATCACTGCTCTCACCATCATTTCCTTCACTGTCCTCCACAAAGTCTGAAATTTTGGGCTTGAGGATGGCCTTCTCCACTCAGAGCATCTTGGGCTTGGTCCACTGGGGCTTTCTTTGAATGCGTAAAGCTAATTTGATTGCATCCAAAAATGGCAGGTGTGATGTGACACCTCCAGACATCATAATTGAAGGCAATTCCTGTCATCTGGCAAATTCATGGACTTGGGGAGATGTTTCTGGAATTAATCAAAGATATTTCACTTCCAGGGTATTAATGAATGATACAGACAAAAACAAATGGGGACATTATAGCTCAAAGCCTCAAAACAAGCATAATAAAATTCATATTGACACCAAAATCCCATTGTTTTTTAAATTAAAAAAGATGGAAAATAGCGGTCACTTATTTCAGCTACATAAATTTAGAACCACAGTGTGGTAAGATGTTCTCAAAATGTTGGAATTTTTACTTCAGAATTGAGCTCAGGAGTGAAGTTTGTATCAAGGAGCTAGGTGTATCAAGGAGCTGGGTGTCTCATAAACTGGTGAATGACTGTAAAATGACAATTGAGACAAATTTGTTTGTACAGTTTGGTTTATTTGAGTGTATTCTGTATATAAATTGGCCTTTGCATCAATTCTGAGGTTTACCAGACTCAGGATAAATCACAAGATATATTGGTTGACTTTGGCTGTCTGGTACTGTATGTAGGTTAGTAGGATAAATTTTTGAGGCGGCGACAAGACAGGGCAAAGGAGGGACAAGGCAGTCAATGATACCCCTTTAACTCCAGTTCACTGCTAATTTATTGAAGATAATTGACCACCTCCTTCAATCTATCTTGAGGGAAAACAAAGTAGGTTCCCTCTTGCATGGTGCAGCCCCTCTTTAGTTTGAGTCCTGAGGAAATGTGCAGTGCTGAGTGCAATGCGTGTCATGAGTGCCAAGTATGCCGCAACAATGACACGTGAATTGATGACAAGTAGATGCCAATTACAAGCCAGTGTGCCATTTAACTGTCAGAGAGCCTTTTTCTTTCTTGTCGCATTTGAAAAAAGATCTATTTCATAGAATTAAATCTATTCTGTTTATGTGACAATGTTGGATGCTAAAACTGTGAGGAGAGGCTGGAGGGAGGCTGAAATTGTGTAATTTGCAAGTGGTTGCGTAATCTGTCAGGCTGCGGATCATGCTGAGGCCATAGGCCACAGTTGATGGGATGTTTTCAAGCAATGTGTCAGAAATCTCCAGAGTGCCTTATAAGGAATCTCTCTTATTAGGCGATATTTAGTCTTATAATGGTACTGCATCAGCTTATAAGCAGTTCTCATTGGATAATAAGGTTTGCACGCCGGCTGGACTTGGCAGATGCAGCACCTGCCTCATAAGGAGCTTAGATCAATATGTACATGTTATATTAACCTGGGTTGCCTACCTTAGAAAAGGTATTTTAGCGGAGTGGTAAGTTTATGTAGCATATTAATGTGTAAGGTTGTGCATTCAAACCATGTTAAGTGTAATTAATTCAACTGTAATGTAGTAATCATGTCAATGAAGTCAATAGGTCAGTCTAATCACTAATCAGTAATGTAATATGAGTGTAAGGGACTGACTACATGCTGAAGGTAATTCTAGTACTACAAATTTGTATAATAACCTAATGCCATAGGTTTGCTATTTTAGTCATCTGCCGTACGGCGGCTCATAAAGCGACCTCTCTTATAAGGTGGCCATATCCCTCATAAGGCTACCTCTTCGGTTATCAGGCTATTATAAGGTGCCGGCCAAATTTTTGGCCTTATTGCCATTATAAGGCACCCTGGGGATTTCTGACATGCCATCAATGCCATCAATCTGTCATTGGCTTGCCTTGGGCTCCCAAGAGGATGGGTTTAGGATGGGAATGTAATTCAAATACAATTAGTAGGATTATTACCAAGTATGCTATATTCTAAACAGCTAATACATCAATATGTATGGTTAAATTCATTAAACATGTCTGGCGATCAAGGGGGTGCATGAACCTTAATAGCCGGTCAGTTAGTTAGTCCAGCCCCAGGGACTCTTGTGAGCAAGGCAAACTTGAAGGGATGTCAAATTTGTGTCAAATTCAATGGGTAATTATTGATCAATATATATATATATCCAGTTTCATGGGCAGAAATACACATATATGACATTTTATAGTACTAATACACCTAGGAAATCATATATGTTGCATAGATATTAACTGTCAGGGTTCACCATTTTTCCCATTATTTTTCCTTATTATTCTCGCATTTTTACCATTTAAACCACAAGAAATCTTATCTTCTGATAAAATTACCTTGCCTGTGGAGTTATGACATCATTCACAAAGCTCTAACATTATTTATAGCCATTGTGACTCATAGCTTGTAGATATTGTTGGCAGTGATGTCATAATGATGTCATACTGCCCCTTGCTTACTCATTCACTTACCAAT
>JAEKIV010000656.1:0-23787 GCA_016801325.1 Hypholoma fasciculare
CCGGGCCTGCCGCTCAAGCCGAACATTTCACTGATGTGCGCACTACGCCTCAGTAAACAGTGCGGAACAGAAAGAATTATTTGACCCGTTGATTTTGAGGTAAATTCTGAAGCTTCAGAGATGCGGACTGAGCTTTCAAAGGTGAGGGTGCAAAACTCATTTGCGCGGGCATAAATATCATAGTTGCGGACCAAAAATGACCTCCGCGGACGCGTAACTCACTGGTGCGGCCTCTAAATTCACATGCGCGGCTCTAATATCAAGTGTGCGGCAACAATTTTATCATTAAAATTTTACAAAATGTAACATGTATTTGCGGATAATAAATGTGCAAACGGGCACCCATACAGGTGAAGTTGTGCAAGAGCGGGACCATCAAGTCCTAGTAGCTCACCCTCGGCATAAAGATTTGGAACATAATTGTGTTGCATTGATTCTTCCCCCTGGATTACAACGGTATCCTCGGGTCCCATCTGGAATACCCCACCTGTTCGCTTCAGCTGAACTGGGGAAAGGACGAAATATGCTGTTTCGTTGAGGTTGTAGATGAAGGGTAACAGAAGGCAGTTCACCGCCTCTGGGCTCACAGCTTGTTGCCAGTGCTGTGTATGGAACTATCCGAGTCTCCGATATAGATTGGCACAGGTTCTCACTGAACATCAATGCACTTCTGATTTTAGAAACAATCAGTAGGAGTTTGCGTCCTGGTCCGCCGCGCAGTAAAAACGTCTAACAGGTCATATTACATTTCTGTAATTGTTCATTCTTTCGTCAGCATAGCTTCGAAAAATATATCTACCACGAACGAAAAAGACAGTGCGGGGCGCGCCCGTGGGGTCGCTTCTCGCCTTCCATGCGGTTGCTACTTGATTGCTACCCTTCTCATCAGTGGACATATATATTGGTGCCTTGTGCAAGATGAAGACTCGGAGGCATATTTCCCGTGTCTTAGATGAGACTTGCGCGCCGCGCTGGCTCGGCCTGTGCTTCAATCATCTTCACCACCTCTCCCTCCCTTCCGTGCGCCGTGCAGAATCCCACGAACCCCTTTACTTATAATCAACGCGCTTCCAGCGTCTTGCTGTAACCGTCGCACATCGCTATTAGTCAATCACTATCTCCGTGTTTTTATCATGTTGCCCGTACACCTAACGTACACCCTCCCTCTGCGTCTCTGTGTGCCCGGGTCTTTCCAGTTCACGTGCTGAGTTTAGGGCAGGCCAATACGCAGTCGAGCAGACTGCGGCGTTGTCCGTCTGCTACGATGCTTTCCCTTCGTTTCCTCCGTCATGCTCGATGCCTTAGGAAGCAAACGCGGGCGTATATCATAACACCGTCGCTTCGGAATAGCTCATCAAAGCCATTCTATGTCACCACGCCGATATTCTATCCCAACGCGGCTCCCCATATTGGACATCTCTACTCTTTGGTCGCGGCAGATGTTCTCGTGCGATATCAGGCCCTACGGGGGCGCGACGTGAAGTTCCTGGCAGGAACAGATGAACACGGTATGAAGATCCAGAAAGCTGCTCAGAAGTATTTTGGTGAAGCTGGGCGTGAGCGCGAGTTTTGTGATTTGTTGAGTCTCCGATTCAAGGTGCGCGCATTGGTCCCATGAACGCAATAACGCCCGTTCTGACTACTGGCTCCTCTAGGATCTGGCGGCAAAATCCAACATCAGTAATACGTGCTTCGTGAGGACAACGGGAGAAGCGCATCACAGGGCGGTCGAGGATGTCTGGGTACGCAATAGCATGCTCGCAGCACTTATAATACTAAACTTCCAGCAGAACCGCCTGTATGAAAAAGGCTATATTTATAAAAGCCAGTATTCGGGCTGGTATTCTGTCACAGACGAATGCTTCTACACGGACGCCCAGGTTGTCCCGGCGCCTACCTCTGGTCCAATACAAGATTCAGCACAGCAATATGTGTCTCTGGAAACAGGTACCACCGTCGAATGGTCAGCCGAGGAAAACTACATGTTTCGTCTATCTGCTTTCCGAACGGCCCTGGTTTCCCATATTCTTTCCTCGCCAAATTCGATCTATCCTCCGCAGTACCGTTCTCAAGTACTCGGATGGCTGGGTGCTGATACCGCGAACCCCGATGCTCCCGGCGACCTCGAGGATATTTCGATTTCTCGCCCCGCCTCGCGTCTCTCCTGGGGTGTCCCCGTTCCTCAAGACCCTACACAAACCATATACGTCTGGTTCGACGCGTTACTTATCTACCTCAGCGGCACGAGATATCCATGGCGCACAGACAGCGGTGCCATCGACGTGGAAAAGATGCATACATCCGGCTGGCCGGTGGACGTGCAGGTCGTGGGCAAGGACATCCTGCGCTTCCATGCGCTTTACCTACCGGCAATCCTCCTTGCGCTGAATGCGGGACCGTACGCGGGCGCTGAGGTGCAGGTCCCGCCCGAGGCGATGCAAGAGATTCCGCTGCCGCGTACGCTGCTTGCGCACGCACATTGGACCGCGAGTGGGCGGAAGATGTCGAAGAGCGTCGGCAACGTTGTTGACCCTCTGGCGGAGATGGAGCGCTGGGGTGTTGACGGCGTACGATTCTATCTCATGCGCATTGGTGGGAGGTGGAGAGGTGATGTCGGTGAGTGAAACTCCATTTTGCGTATCACTGGACCTCCCTCTCTCTTTCACCTAACACCACACTCATTGAATTCTCACGCAGACTGGTCCACTGAACAGCTCGAAAAACATCACAAAGAACTCAGCGGCCAGTTGGGCAATTATTTTCTCCGCATAGCATCCCCGAGCATCGCAGCACGTGCCGTCCCCTTATCACAAAATGCGCATGAAGCGCTCCCTACGGAACTCCACCAACTATTCTTGGAGTCACTGGTAGCGTCTTCGTCTCCCGCGGCCAACGTGGATCCCAACTATGAACAGCTCCGGCTGACGCGTGCGCTCCCCGCGCGCGTCGCAGCTCACATGGAAACATGCGAGGTGGGTGCAGCCCTCGCGGAGATAGTCGAGGTTCTCAAGCACGTACGTATGCCAATATGTATATATTCACGCATTGTGATACGATGCTGATTACGATCGTAGGCGAACAAAAGTGTTAGCGAGATCGAGCCATGGGCACATACGACACCCCCAGCGCTGGTTCACACTACACGCATAGTCGGTCTCGAGACGCTCCGCGTCGTCGGTGCATGTTTACAGCCGTTCATCCCGGAGGCGGCGGCGCGGCTTCTCGCCGCGCTCGACGGCGGTACTGGGCTTGTACGATCGTCAGAGGTGCTGGCTCCGACGCAAAACACAGGGCCGGGAGAGATGGAAGCGTTCTGGAAGCGCTGGAATGGGCGAGAGGTCGAGGGGGTGAAGCTGTTCTGAGCGGATGGCCCACCTTATTTATTTCCCACACATTTCCGCTCGTTGTCCACATAATGAAATGTTAGCGCGACGTCCTACTCGGTCTATCTCAGCGCCCTGGCTCTGAACTGTCTCTCAGCTTCTCCGCTTTACTCCGTGCTTCAACATACACGCCTGCATACTCTGACAAAGGCCATAGGACCCGTCGGGTCAATGGGACACGGGATGTTTTTCAGGAGTGAGAGACGATGCACGGCGCTGAACGAGAGGCTCTTGAACGGTTCATGATACGGGCAGCGTGGCGTTGATAGAGTTGTAGTGTTGATGAGGTTCAGGCGTCGGGTTAGACGTGTAGTACGAAGGTCGGCCTAATGAATGCAGGTGTCTATAAGTATGAGCAAGGGTGACGGAGAGAAGCCCATCCCAGGTTGGTGAGGCCGGCCTCCGAGTCCATGCAAGAATAATCAGCCTGGGACCCCCCACCCACCCCCCCGGCCCAATGTGCTTGAGCTTGAACATTCTGAACTCTTGCCCTGTTTGCAAGGTGCACCGAGCAAGCATGTCTACTTGGGTATTTCCGTTCTACGTGTATGTCAAGTCTCCTAATCAGTTGCTTTCAAGTGTGTCTGACATGCTCTCTCTGCTTTACAGTAACACTATATGGTGACCTTCATAACAAACACTGTAACGGTACATTAATGCGACGGAAGAAATTGAATGTAATAAGAAGTATACTACTGCCTCCTAAAAGCCCGGGCTACACGGGATTTGTAGCGCATCCAGAGTGAGGCCTTCCCTGGCTTGTTGTTCCCGCTCACTTTGTTAGCCTCCTCTCTTGCTATCCCTTCCAGGAGACCTGTGATATCGTGTCGCTGGCGCAGATGGTACATTGATTCTGGATCATGCTTGTCTAAATAACGCACGAATGTATCAAGGAGCTGACAATACACCTCTCCTTCATCCCCAAAGTCCTGAAAGTGACAGATTGGGGTTGAAATACTCGTATATACATTCTTTGATGACTCACCATTGTTTTGATAATGTTAATGTACGATACCCAAAACAATGAAAGTAGGCCAATATAATTGACTGGATGGAATGTCAAAATTGTTTCGTGCAGCTGGGGAGTGCATTGAGCCTGCATGAGATATGTGAGAAGAGCATCTGAAAAATCTTGGAATATGTATAAGAGATGTATTTAACATGTCAATAGAGAAATGAACCCACATAAAACCTTCTTTCTTATAAATCCTACTGCAAGCTGAGCAGACCAGCGGCCTTTGTCAATATAGTATTTCTGCGCTCGTGACTCGTCAAGGAGAAAATCGGGGAGTGATGCATGCAGAAATACTATATCGTGTTCATTATATGTAACGACAGATGCTAAATCCAATAATGCAACAGCAATGTCGTCGTCTGAGATATCCAGCATTTGGCGGACATGATCAACGTATGGGAAACCGCTCAATATAACCACAGCGAGGATGGCCGTAACACGAGCAATATCACACACTTGCGAGAATATATGTCGATATAGAGCATCGAGTTGTGCGAAAGGCGTCAATTCTCCTGCGGACCGAAGTCCACGGACAATTCCAAGCTGCTGAATAGGATGGTGGCGCGGGGATGATATAAACTTAACGACAACGGATGCATAGATAAACTGGTTAGAGGATTTGTCGATAATGCCCTGGACAACCACTGGTCCAGGCCACTCGGGAACAATTGAGGATCTGAACACATGGGTGTTTTTGATTTCAGTAAAAGAATCCTCGAGGAACAGTCGAATGTCATCGTCCGCGCGGTAGTCGCTGTCGAGTGGTATTCTTCGAAGAATGCTGTCAATTTGAGGCAAGTTGAAAGCCCTCTGCAGCTGCGGCTCTGCTCGACTAGAGAATATCACAATCAACGGCACTGCCTTCTCTGCAACAAACTCGGCAATGGTACGGATAACACTGTTCTGATTGTCGTCTCCGGCGCATTCATCTATGCCATCCAGCAAGATAACAATAGCTTTCTCGAATGGAAAATCCTTGTGTAGCTGTCGCAGTGGCTCGAAGATCAGAACTTCAAGTTGTGTTGCAAGCGATTCACTGAAAAAGAGGGGGTCGGTTTGTATTTTGGAGGTAATTATAGAGTCAAGGGCAGGGATGGACTTGATGAGTTGATAAGCGAGAGTAGCAGCAATAGATTTGGTGGTGTTTCGTGTCGGATCCGTACGGAAGAAAAAGAATCGAATAATCGCAATTCTTTTTCTGAGGCACAGGTCCACGACTGAACGAGCTATGGCAGATTTCCCGGCCCCCGCTGCGCCGTTTAGCCATAGGATCCATTGGAGACCCATTGTAGCCACCGTCACCCAGTCCATTACGGCGTTCAAGACCGCGGTACGAGTGCTTGGGTGGCATTTGGGAGCGTCACCCTCTTGCCGAGATGCATATGCAGCAGGAGCGACGTGAGCTTGCAAGTGCTTGAAACCATCTCGATATTAAAGTCAGTGCAGTTATACGAGGAAAACGTCAATGGTTTGAAGCATACCATCGGCGTCGTAACAATTGTGAGTATTCGGGACATGGATATGCTGCACAAATTCTCCCCCCTGGATAAGGACCTTGCTGCTATGCCCCACTTGAAATACGCCTCCTGTTTGCTGCATCCTGGTTCTTACGGGCACAAAAGGTACCGTGGTTCTCGAGAGGATGTCGGGAGAGTGGAAGGTACCCACCACCAAGTCGTCGCTGGCCTAATGGTGCGCTGTGGAGAGGCTGTGTACATCGCCTGTTCTACTGTGTTCTACTTGTGCTATGACGCCGCTAAATATGGTTCCTTTCCATTTTATATTGCATGATATCGTACATTTAATATTCACAAATCATAATATTCATCAGCAATTCCTGATTTTGGGACCCACGCTGTCGCGCTGTGGGAAACTGTGCAGTGCTGTACAGCGCTGTACAGCGCTGCTGATGCGCCCCTTCCATGTCTACCCATTGCCCACTGATGTAAGTTATAACGTGTTGCCATCCTCTAAAAGCTCACATTATACCTACAGGATAATCACTGTTGCAGTACCCTCCCAGGCCAGACAGACATGCAGCGAATGTACAGCCCTGTGGACATGTGAACGGGGGCGTTTCCAAGCAATTCCTGAAATAGAAGAAAGGAAGAAGGCGTGTTCATCGACGGTAATTGCGCGGATGTTATTGACGAGGTAAACAAAGAAGCGATGTCGGATTCAGCGACAGATATGAGCAGAGCACTGCTCAGCGAAGATGGCCGCATTGGTGACAGGATGCACATCAATGGATATTTCAATGGCGACCTTGACGTGCAGAGAAGCCAAACTTTAACGCTACTGCGCGATCTGAGAAACGTTCCTGTCCATAGTGACCGTAAGACGAATCATAAGCGCAGCAGATACGCCGTAGTAAACGGTACACGCTAGGAACAAGTGCCGTGCGTGCGTTTTTTGGCCCACCTGATATCGCACTGCGGCGGGCCGTTGAGTTCGAGCGCGGTATCGGAGAAAGGGCCATTCTACTCATGTTCATACCAAATGGAGGCTGAGCGCAGCGCCCAATGACACAGGTGATAGAGGCGGAGCGGTAGACAACGGCAGAGCTGGATGTGATGATCTCAAGCAGCAGGTGGACTTGCAGTTGTGGGCTAGGTGGACTGCAAGAAGTTGAAGCTTGGGGCGATATGATGGGCACACAATATGGAACAGGCAGGAATAACGAAGACGAGCGAAGCACGTAAAGTACCCTGTTCGATATTGTGCCTCTCCACATCCACGTCGCATAGTCCCTCCATGCTTTATCACGGAAAAATGCGTTCGTCGTGTTGCTGTGCTCGTCTGCAGGCCACGAGGCGGTGAAGATATAGGTGTGAAAGGCCAGATGACAAATAACATTGATTATGGTCGTAATATGAATGGAACCCGGGATGCTGAGGTACGTAAAGTGGAGTCAGATCACGTCGGATAAGAAATTTGAAAGGTGAGTCTGGGAAACAGTGAAAACGAGAGAATGACGAAGATAGCAGAAGCACTTACAATAGGACTTGAATCTTCATCGATGATATACCTCTTCGTGATCAATCATCTCCCAGGTACCCTTCTCCGCTTTCTATCTTCTCCGTTTCCTATGACTCTTGAGAGTATACATTTTTTATTGGAAACATCGCTCCGAGTTAACAGCGCGTTTCGCTAATTTTATGAGGTTACTACAGGGCGATCAAAACAATGAATGAGTACGTGTTCGTGTGAAGGGCTCCACGATCGGTTGATGAGGGGAATGAGGTGGTATCATTCCGACGGTATATCTTGTGAAAGACTGCGAAACTTATTCCATTTAGTGCTTTATTTACCAGAGCTGAAGGGTCGGTACTCACTCTCCTGGCAGATCAGGGCAATCGGCACGGAGAGCGAGAGCTGTGTCACGTGTGGTGACGAGACCTTGGCGTACGGTCGTCACAAGCTTACGGCTTTACACGGCCAA
Organism: Hypholoma fasciculare; assembly: GCA_016801325.1. Classification (NCBI taxonomy): domain Eukaryota; kingdom Fungi; phylum Basidiomycota; class Agaricomycetes; order Agaricales; family Strophariaceae; genus Hypholoma; species Hypholoma fasciculare. The sequence continues at coordinate 7,841 of JAEKIV010000656.1, forward strand.
GACGGCGGTAGCATCAACAGTTCTGCACCTAGAAGTCGCACTAATGCTCTTGATATGCAGCGTGATGAATATATGCTAAGGGTACGCGGATAGCATATGTAGGTGGGTGACGTACGCATCCTTCGATCCTATCCGCGTGGTCCTGTGTGTACGACGGTGAGTGGGGTAGAAAATGAGTGAAATTTTCGGTCAGTACTTACCAGTATGCCCGTGTGACGGATGCACCTATTCCAACAAAGACATTCTTTGATCCCAAACGGGGCCGCATCTTTAGAGGAGGAATAGATTGCTCTGTGACTCCTGTACCGATGCTGTGGACAGAAAAGTTAGCGACGTCAACATATAGTCTTATAGCTTGATGATGACAGACCCAGCTGAGTTGTGCACTGAGCCCTCCCGAAGCTGAGGCTTTGAAGAATACCCGTGATATCAACGTCGAGGGCTCAACACAGTGATGACGGGAGAGTGCTCCGGAACAAGGCGCCGGCGGTCTAAACGTTCAGTGTTCGGAAGAGGGAGAAGTGAGCGCAATGTCGGTGTCCAGACATGTGTTAGGGTACGATATGGGCCGTGACGCTTGAAGCTTGAAGCTTGAAGACGGAGGGTAGCCCATCAGACAAGCATGATCCATTCCACTCCGACAGAATGGGCGTGCTAGGTGGCGGATGTATGAATGGACAGCGTTTGATGCGAGTCGCGTACAGGCCTGAGGCGGTACGACCGAGACTCGAATTTTCAAGCTTCGAATTCGGCCTCACAGAGTCGGACGATTCTTGCGGTTCAGTCAGGACTAGATGGACGTGCGGGACGAAAATGAGATGGGAGACAAGCGGGCTCCAGGGAAGAGCGGACAGGCAAGCGAGGAGGACGTCGGGTTGTTGTAGTGCAGTTACGAAGTGGGTTTTCTGTCTACCTGAAGCAGAAGATATGGTGCGATGGGTCTGAGCTGCGAGCACGGTCACTCATTGAAATATTGAGATATCGTAGACGGGTGGGGAACATACCGTAGGTGGCAATCAAGCCACAGAAACTTGAAGACAGGAAAGAGGGTGTGATAATTTCGAAATACGATATGGACATGAGAGGCGCAAAAGTATATTCATCAACTGTGTTGGTTCACCATGACGTTCAGGAATCAGCGTGCGAGCTCGGGAGCGGTCGTCGCGATCTCGGAGTTCAAAATACGCGCTTGTCACGTGTGTACGAAATGCGGCGTTTTCGTCCAATTTTCGTCGTTCGAGTCTCGAGAATCGGGACTGCAACCCACTCGACAACCACTCTCTTCCAGCACTCCAGCTTGAAAGTTTCCATTCCGTTTACAAAATGCGATCGCTGAACCTGCTCTTAGAACTCACTGACAAACATTGGAACTGTTGCACTTGACCTGCCAGGGTAGCCGCGGAAATGCGCACTTTGCAGCATGGCATTCATTTCACTTTCATTCCTCGGGGAAAGCCAAGGGAAATATTCACACGGTGGAAGTCACATTTCGATGTAAGCTCAACTTTCTGATCAGTTCCTCGCAGTATGGTTTCTTTCTCTAACTAAGTAGTGGAACTACCTTCGTCGTGGGTGTTCTCGTCTAAAATTCTGCGATGAACGATCACCAAAAAGCACGCACACCACCAGCGCAGCCTGCCTAGGCCTTGTCGCAGAAACATGTTCAACATCCGCATGTACCATTCAGCCGCTGGAATATGTAACTGCGAAAGAGGCTATGGGCGATCAGCAGCGTTGCGAGTGCAAGTTGGCTGTCTGCGCGAAGAGACTGCGTGTCTGCGGAGTTGCCACGGTATGCACTATTCGAAAGACCAAAACAGACTTGCCAGTGGAAGTTGGACCTCGCAGTACATCGATGGCTTCTACTATCGAATCTACGTGATTGGACGATTTTGCGAGAACGCCGAGAGGTATAGGGGGTGCGAAACAAGTGTTGTGGGATTAGTACCGTTTCGCTACTTTCACTGCTACAACTTAATTTTACCTTTAAGAAGAAATACGTCTTATATCTCAATATTTGGCTCGGTATACCCCTGCCGTCTTTGCCATGATCTACAGGGTGCGTCAGAGCTCGAAGTGGCGGGGAATCCATGGTTATCATATTACATTAGAACTATTAGAACGGGAATATAAAGGTGGAAGAATCGATATCATACAAGCCATAGCAGAATATTGACCAAAATACAGAAGATAGCTAGTAACTGCTTATTTGTCGAGACTGTCTCCGTTGTATCTATCTGCATCGTTTATCTCATGTTGTCCGATTGCTGAATATGAGTCTATGCGATAGCGAGGTGCTCTTTCTGCGTCGCCTGCTTGTGCCCTATTTTCCGAACTGCTTGAGTCGGCTGCCTCATCCTGTAGAAAATCGAGGTTGATTAAATGGTCACGGAGCAAAGAAAGTAGACCTCGATTTTCGGGTGAGCAATTCTCATTCAGAATCTGTGGATACTTTGCTAGACAATCTTTCTTCATCGCCTCAGCCTGGAATTTGTGAGCCATCCCAAAGATAGATAAAGGTTTCGAGCCTGATTCCCCGACGTCAATACTGTTTTCGGGGATAAACATGTCCACTGACCATAGAAAGTATGAAGCATTGATGCACCGAATAGGATCGCAAAAATACCACTCAGCGCAGTCCACAGACCTCCAACAGAAGAGAAGCCAGCCATTACAGACTTTTCCCTAAAGTCTTGAACTAAGGTTATCTCTCCGTAGTTATCTTGTTGAAAGAGGTTCAGGCTCGATAGATTACCCCCGATGAAAGTCGCAGTTGGATCTGGATAGAATGCTACGATCTGTGGCAGCAAGAATGTTATTGTGGCCTAGACCATTTTCAGTACAATGTATCTCCACGATTAAATAACTCGCTTACCTCGAATATTCCCAATGCAGCTAATATTCCATTCGTGTAAATTTGACGAAGACCCAAAGTATAGGGTGCAGCCATATTTATCCCAGGAATGAATGTGACAGGGACTGTGTGAGTATAATCAAAAAAGGTGTCGTTGGATAAACCTATGACCAGGGGAAGTTGGACTCTAGCAGAATATGGGAAAATGCCAGAGAGGCCGGTGAGAAGAGGCCCGAAATCAACGTTGATATTCAAATCTGGAAGAAGTAACTCTCCCGAAGCGTCCTTAGAGGATGGGCACCAATAATAGTAATAAGAGACATTGTGGAAAATATTTGTATCAACTGTCTTGTGGCAATATGGCAATCTTTTATCCTCTTTGAAGAAAACATCAATATTTTGGATATTTTCTATATTTATGTGCTCACCAGTATTTGCCACGCCAGGCCAGATAGGGGTCACGCTAATGGTGGAGAAGAACAAATCCGGAGGTATTAATGAGGTAAGGTTCGTCTCATCCGTAACACCTTGCAAGGCCAGCGCCTAGAGAATTTGGGTCTCGATAAGTATGTTGGGTACACAATACCATTGAACATAAGATACAATTTATACGTACATATGTCACTCTCCAAACAGGAGTAATTGTGTTAGCAAGTAGATCAGTTGGTGTACTGCCAGTAATGCGATATGTTTTAACCGGAGAGAGTGCCGCCTCTTTGATTGGCGCAAATATAACGTCGAGGAGAGTGTAGAAGAAAACCACCGACAAAATAATGATAGCCAGGATTCCCCGGATCACTCGAACAGATATTGTTTCGCCGCTAATCAATATTATCCTCGTCAGAAATTACACAGTGATATACCGGCGTATCTACTCACACAAAATTCTTCTTCCAAATAGATCGCCCAAATAGTATATGAAATGTACTCTCCCACCCCTTCTTGAGGTGATTAGACTGAGGGAACTTGGGCTCATACGCAAGGATGTCGAAAGGTCTGATGAGCGATTGGCCTCTAGAACATATGGCCTCTCCCATGCGAAAACATATCGTCAACGAGAGGGCGCCAGTAACGATCCAAGCCAATACGGCATGGAATACAAGGGTTTCTGGGAACCATGATTCAAGTGGAACAGATTTGGCATAGTGTCCAGCGCCTACATCAGCACAAATACACTGTCATTTGTGTCGGTCTGATGGTACTTGAGCGATATACGGACCTATGACCTCCGCTATGAGAAGTGGAAATTCAATTGCGGCGTACAGGACTGGCCATTTGAATGTGCTATATATTATTTGTGAGTACATTGTATGTTAGGACAGAGTTTCATGTTTTGTATCGATATCACCTTATTATCTGGTGAGCCGCGATAACAGCGTACAGAGTGATCCAAAGGCTTGGATGGTCTGGTTTGACTTTCCAGACAAGTGTCCATTCTATGTTGACGGATATGAGAAAAAGCGAGGATATGGTCAAGGCTCTGAGAATATGCAGTCTTGGGGAGAGGCAAAGAAACATAACTTTGAACGCGTGCAGTGCCATCCTGTGATATACCCGACGCAGCGAGTGCTGTTGGCTTTTCGTCGTACCAACTTTTATATAACCGGAACTATGGACATCTTCTAATCTTGAGATTTGTCTGACAGGACACGGCTGCACTACGTATTGTGCACCGCCCGATCATCGATAAAATGAGCGAGCACAATTAAATTTCCTAGGTCGTATGCATGAGCCACATATGGCCAGTTGGGGCTATATGACGGTGCTACAAAGTCTGAGCGGAGTGAATCTCACAGATTGCAAACAAAATGACTGTGCACATGCGGGAATCGTGTGTACGATGAGCAAAAGACAGATACAAGCGCGCGCCGTCTTCGGTCACTATCTGGTGAGCTCGCGCTGCTCGACGTAGTATTGCATGACAAGGGGAGGCTTATGCATGTATGGCAGACCGTTTAGCGAGTATGGAGAGCGGGAATACTAGTATAAGACGGCGCGTCGGCCGCGCGAGCAAGCAGGGGTGCATCCGCGTTGTTCAGCGAGGATATATGCGGCCGCTGCAGAGCTAGTGAAAACGAAACGATAGGGGTACCACACGGCGCAACATGGCGGGCTCACACGCGGAGGTGGTTGAATTTTGTCGGTATGTACAAGTAAGGAGCACCATCGAGCGCTGCGGGCGTGTGGGCGTGGTGGTGAAGGTCGGCTGATGGCGATCGTGCGCTATGCGGTATGTATAGCGGGTTTGACCTAGCTGAAGGAAAGCGCCAGAAACTGTATGAGGCCCGTGCGACAAGGGTGACGCTGACAGAGCACGCAGAGGCGCGGACGATCTTCCAACAAGATAGGCACCTATAAATAGCAGACCACAGGGGCGCATATCCGTCGTGAACCACGAAATGTATTAGAGCATAGGAACCGGAATGTACAAGGAGAACACGTAGGCAATATCTTGGGGGCGCTGGCGGCGCCGTACACAGGATACTCCACCACATCGTCTCCCGGTTCCTCGGACGCGCATCGAAAAAAACCGGTAAACGTCACGCATGTTATCTCCTTCGCCGAAGTTATGTAGGATAGGCGGAGCGCACGCGGCGGGGCCAGACTGAATCCTTTGCTGCGGCAGCGAGCTAATGCTTGGGCGGACGTCGCGTTGTCGTTGCGCAGTGGATGAATGTCTCCGGACATGTGTCTACGTGCGAGGGAAGGAGTACAGTGAGTGCTTCCACTAGTTGGGTTGTGAGGTGTACGCGGCGTGACCACTGAGGGAAAGGTCTAACGGAGAGGACTGAGAGCACTGGCTTCGCGCTCGCAGTAAGCAAGGTTCATGTGAAGCACAGCAGTGAGTTTCAGATGTGGTGGAGCTGCGACGAATCGCTGGATGGTGTGCGATGCGTAGTGCTAGTGAGCGACGAACTCATGGTCGAAGCTAGTGAAGGCATACCGGCATACCGCCGTGGTCTGTCGTAAATGTGATGCAGTGGCCGATTCAGATACGGCGCTAGCATTTCGTTTCGAGAGCGCGAGAGAAATGTCGACGCCTATCGGATGAGGGGTGTAGAGCACCTCATTGGGTGAGAGTAAGTGGGCGACGTCGAGACAGGTCCAAAACCGTCCAATATGGAGTGTAATGCGGACAATCGGCGCCCAGAGATTCAATGGGTACACGAATGGGTGAATGCATGGGGAAATAGGCTGGTCTAAGGATCTGAGCGAGAGGACAGACTTCCATCTAAGTGGGGGAAGGCAGCACGGTGGCAGAGTGGTAGCGTCGACATCCTCCCGGAATACGTCATGTACTTTCCCCTCCTATCTCCGCTGGCGCACATTTCAAGGCGGATTTCAACAGCAGACGAGCCTACGCGTCCTCGTGTTTCGTGAAATGCTACTGAGGATTGCTGATGATGAGATCGACGAATAGGGCGGCGTCTGTCTATCATCGAGAACCAGAAACTTCTGCTTACCTTTCATGTATAGACATACCCGTGTATCCAAACGGAGGTATGCAACGTTGGACTCCAATGGCAGTTCGGGAGAACGTGTATATTATTCCCACGCATTCCCCGGCATTCGTTCTCCGACTCCTTTACAAACATGCGTCCTGCGGTGCACACCCACGATGATAGAAATATAACAGAACCCTTAATTACAGCCCACGATACTGCAGTTTCCTCACTTCAATGCAACTCCTCTCTAACAGCTCGACATGCTCGTTTTCGCCTCAAATTCCCTGAACTGAGATCGAACTTCGCTAATATGTACGACTCGTTTCGGGCTATGCATTCGAAATATTCAAGACGCCGACGAATGCCCAAAGAGCACCACCTTAAGCCGCTCTCCCAACTTCTATCACCACTTGTATTCGTCTCCGACGTCTCGCACGAATTTAACGGCCACCGTGCTGAATCTGACCTCACAGCGTGTATCAACTTCTGAATCGCTGACATGCAATACATAGATATTTGGACTTCGACATCACATGCGAAAGAGTCAGAATTAGGCGAACTTCGTTGCTTGAGCGGAAATAGTAAGCAATTAGCACTGGCGAGCGCACAAGATCAATGAAAACCTAATGGCCACCGCCGATCAGTATGGCGAGACTTTCTTCTCCTACAGTACGTGACTTGCTTACTGCCCACCGATAGGCAGCACTTTTATCCCGTGAAAAGTTCATTTCTTCCTAAACGCTCTGGTAATTTATAACTTACGGGCCATCAGTGCAGCCATGATCAAGTAGCTGATCGTGGCAGAGACAGACTCACACGTCAGTATTTCTAGAACATCTGATCCCACCCGTAAAAACGATACGGTTGGATATAGCAGACGAGCAGAGCGTACTAAAATTGTCGTTCAGTGACTGATTGCCAATAAACTATCCCCGACCTTATCCCGTACAAGTAAAGATGCTCGTATATGCATGCAGGAGGTGAAGCGACATGTTACTGAACATGATCTCTTGGGCGTTTATTAATTATTCCTTAAGTATGGTTTTTAAGCGCCACGATGCGGGAAAGAATTTGAATGTGGTGAAACGTACGCCTTTCCAGAGTTCCTTGCGAAGCTCGCCGATACGTATCAACAAACGTTGCTCAACTTGAAGGTCTCGTATGGCGGAATGGAAGCTGATGAATGTTCTATTGTGATCAACGTATCCGAAAGCTATCATCAGTTGCATGAGCGCGCGTTTACGCCAGTCAGTGGGCAGACATACGCTCGTGACACTGTTGTTGCCATCTGTTCCAAATAACGAGTGGTGTTTGAGTGAGGCTAGCTCTCAATTTCACAAACACATTCTTTCCATTTTATTATAAAATTCCCGACAAAGTCCAGTTCGAGTCTGGAAGCGTATTCTGTCTTGGATTTGACCCCCACCATGCGGCAATTCATAGAAGCCACCAATCCTTCTCGAATTGACATCTGCGTAGCACGGTTAACGAGTAGATTGTTATATACCTACAGTGGACGAAGAACTAGTCGCTCAGGATATTATGCGTCGCAAGGCCGTTCTACCATCTGAATTTTTCCTACCGGGAATGTGGCGCAAATTTTGAAGACTCTTATCCCAGAGTAGACTACAGGAATCAGACTCGTCCGTCTTGTCTACGTATCCAACTTAATACCCGGGACTCAGTTCCCACGCAAAATTTAGCACTTGCAATCGACGTAAATCATGTTATCGCCGTCAGATGTAAAATTAGAACTTCATTTTAATAGACATGCAGCCTCGAAATCGCAGTATAAAATGCGCCGCTGGCTACACGTTCCAATCCAACCAGCTCTCTCCTCAGCATCCTGGCCAGCTTCTACGATCGCTATAAGCCAATATGATTCATATTCAGACATCGATCATCTTGATTCTTTCCATCTCCTCCTTCGCACTTGCAACTCCGGCACAAATAAACGCCCAAGTCGGCTATTTATCTGGAAATTCCAGCATATTTGAAAGCTTTGTCAATGCTTTCCCTATGACTGGAGGAACCATGCGTCAAGCCCTCGTAATTTTCGCGTTATTCAATGAACTGCATGTGGATTGATTGTCGATATTACAGGCCATTGACGTATCCGCTATTGAATATGCAAAGTCTTTGCAGACCGCAGCCAAAGTAACGGCGGTAAGACATATTTTCCAGCATTGTCTCTACCACCTACTGACATTTAATAAGGCAAACGGACCTTTAGATGCTCCCGACGCTATTAACACTCTTGCCAGTGTCAAGTCGTGTCTAAACCTCGAAAATGCATTGAATACGATGGTCGCGAAAAAATCGGCTTTTACGAGTGAGTAGCACTTTAAAATAATCATGTCTAAACGTCTCTCTTATCAAGGAAGTAGCACCCAGCGTCAGCAGCCCGGAGGCCAAAACAATGATGCCCCTCATGCTGTCAGACCTCCGACTGCTAAATGAAAGCAGCATCGCATTCGCTGACGCGTTTATCAAAATTGCTCCAGTGAGCCTAAAATTCATCTTTGTCAATCATATATTTCTAGTGTTTACATTGCATATACACAGGCGATAGTCCGGCTCAATGCAACAGCTCTCAGAACCGTCGTTCTTGACGCATTTGCGGTGGTTATTGCAGAGTATAAATAGTATTGGGTATGAATATTATCCCTGGAATATATGTAGACTCCCTTGATTTATGATTTATGAAGTATTTGCTCTTTTATACCCGACGTGTTCACACTACTGCCCGCGATAACCCTATCACTGTTACCGTTTTTATATTAGCAAGTGAAAGGTGCCTTAGGAACATCAGGGGCGAGATGTGTATGAGCGAAAATGTCGTGATGCAATGGCTGGTAAGCTCTTGACAAAATGCACTCGGGAGCGTATCAATGGAGGAGGAGCGCTGCTGTGGGTATATGACCTTTGTTATTGTCACGCTTAACGTGGCGTCAGCGTGGACAGGGTAGACACATGTGCGTGAGCGCGCGTACAGAGAGCGAAAGATATCCCTCAATAGAATTTTGTGCATGGACGAGAAATAAAAGTGCATTCGAGTTTTGTTCGAGTTGTATGGAGTTTTCCCCGCGAAGGTGTATGCGCGCGACGCCGATCTGGAAAACATAGTACGACGAGCGTAACATAGAGCGCGAAGGTCCTTGAATTTCGTCGAGTACTACAAGTCAAGTACAAGTACAACAAGGGGGAAATAGAGCATTGAGCGCGGCCATGGTGATGGCGGACGTCCGGGCCGGCTCCGTCGGGCGAGAGGGGGCGACGACGAGCAGACAGTTTTGGCGTACAGTCTAGATCATGGCAGAGTACGAGCGGCTAGCACGGACGTAACATGCATGGAGGTATTCCCGCAGTCGAGACCTCGGACAACGCGCATAAGAGAATACGGAACTATACACATAAACATTGTTAGCAAACGTTCTTACACCCTGCTCCACACTGATCGATGAAAGATCGGTGCCCCCGGAAGAAAGAGCGAGGAAATGATCCCAAAGGAGGGTGTCGACAAAACCGAAAGTGGGACCTGCGGAGAAGACCGAAAATGAGTATGAAGTCGCAGTCCGTATTACGACGAGTAAACCCACTAAAGTCAATGTTTCCGCGTCACGAAGAGCAGATTCGCCAAAGCCCATGTTTCCGCGTCACGAAGAGCAGATTCGCCAAAGCCCATGTTCCCGCATATACGGCCATCCTTGGAAACGCGAAAGTGTCGCGCGGCGTCCGAAATGCAGGCCGAGCTCCCGTGAATGCGCTACGCTGACATAGGGACGATGTCCAGAGAGCGTAAGGCATCGTTAAACGCAATGTATATGCGATTCAGGCCCAAACAGCGTCACTTAGCGCACGGGCGTGGTGATAAGAAGTTGGCCCAACGTGACCATCATCTCGCCCCTTCGTTTCATCATCACTCCATCTACCCGAGCTGTACTTGCTGGATCGTTTTCTCGGGAGAGCCGCTGCGGCCCGGACGTTCTGGCACAATGGACACCGATGCTCCTGGGCCGCATCACATATTCAGTATATGTGCGAGGGTGAGAGCCGCTGCTTGCCCATATACCTCGGCACGAAAGGTTTCAGCGAATATCAGCGCGTGGATGAGGCGGTGGCAACGGCAGGAATAGTGAGCTGAGCTTCGCATTTGAGATAGGCGGTAAAAGGGGTAGCATCGCAGTGAATGCATGTACAGGCATTGAGCAGAGTGGGCGCCCATTCGAACTTCGTAGGGCGACATCAAATAGGGACTTTGGGCTACGATAGCCGCTCTAGGGTGGGTCCGTGAGGCGCCGAAAGAGCTTTCCATAACTGTTTGGCTTGGAGGTTCAGAGCTAGGCGAATATATGAACTGAATTTGGAAAAGATGCGGGAAAAGAGCCGTATTCGATTTGGGGTATCTTTGAGCGCTGTGCGAAAGGGCAGAGCGATTGATAGGGAGAGCGAGGCCGCGAGGTGGCAACAGCGGGAGGAATGAAGGGTTGAGCTACGTGTTATTGATGGGCGCCGTGCATATGGGCGCGGTGAGACTCCAGGCGGCTTGAACATACGACACGTCCAGAGAGCTTGTCGTATGCATCATGTATAGAGGCGTTCTGCGAATGTTGGTGTCGGATTGGGCGTGAGGGAACGGCAGCATGTGGACTCGCGAAGGAATGTGTGGAAAGACGCCTCGCATTTGGATAGCATGGACCACCAGGATGTACTTGAGTTCGTTCGAGGTAGTGAGGTCGAGTGCAATGGGACGGTAGCATGAGGAGAATGCGAGAGCGGGAGTCGGACGTCTGGACGTTAGAGCTCTGGAGATTGGAGACGCGTAGTTTTCACAGCTGACGCGCGGAGAGTATGGCTTGACGTAGGAGGCGGTGCTGGCGGGGATGCGGAAGTTGGGAGCAGCAATATCCTGTGCAGGTCTGTCGCTGGCCTTTGGTAGCCCATGTGGAGGCGGGTGGTCAACGTGTGTTGTGTCTGGTCAAGATGAAGGGCGCTTAGCACGGGCAGATCGGAGGGCGCTAAGACAGTGACTTCCGTCGCCGATAGCATCCATTTTGACGAAACTTGAGCGTATGGCCGTCCACTGGATGGCCTGGATGGTGGTAGCGAACGTAAATTCTTTCCCGCGGTTGACATTTGATAGTACAAGCAAAATCAATGCCAATGGACTATATTTGGAGTCCGCGGCCCCACATCGTTTCAATAATTGTGTCTTGATTCTGCAATGATTCTGAGTCTATTCATTCACTCGGAACGAACATACGCATATACAAGCTTTGGGTGTGCTTTCTGAATAGCACATAACATGTAACAGTTTAAACGTTTAATACGCTGTCTCTGAATACCTTGACCCGCGTGCGGTACCGAAGTCATTTCAATCCTCTCCCTGAATATCTACGAATTTCCAAGGCACAATATGATGCTGGCCAAGGTGTATAGATTAAAACGTAGGAAATTAACGTCTGTTTCTCATTACGGATAAAGAGAGTCGGAAATTGGTTGGTTCGTATAACGTTTACCGAACTATATCCGACCAGGTGTCTGCGCGACTGCAAAAAGAGAAGTTTCGGCGTTGACTTCGTGATACCTGTCGTCCAAGCTGATATCGTCGTCTTTCTCTTCCTCTACAAAGTCGATGCTGATCAAATGGTCCCGCAGCAAAGACAGCAATCCGCGCTGCTCCGGCTCGCGATTCTCTTTCAAAATCTGCGGGTATTTTGCCAGACAATCTTTCTTCATCGCCTCCGCTTGGAATCTGTGAGCTACCCCGAAAATGGACAGTGGTTTTGAACCTAACGCACAGACGTCAATAGCGTTTCTGGCAGTCGAAATGTCTGCTGACCGTAGAAAACATGAAGCATAGATGCGCCGAATAGGATCGCGAATATGCCACTAAATGCAGTCCACAAACCACCAACAGATGCGAAGCCGGCTACTACAGATTTTTCCCTATAGTCTTGAATGAAGGTAAGTTCTCCATAGTTTCCTTGCTGAAAGACATTCAGACTCGATAGATCATCTCCGATAAATGTTGCAGCTGGGTCTGGATAGAACGCTACGATCTGGGGTATCAAAAATGTTCTTGTGGCCTGAGAACCGGGGAAAATATTTAGAACCATGTTTCTCTGCTAGTAAAACCACATACTTACTTCGAACATTCCTAATGCAGCTAATATGCCATTGGTGTATATTTGACGAATACCCCAGATATAAGACGCAGCCATGTTTACGCCAGGAATGATTGTAACAGGTACTGTATGAGTATAATCGTCAATAAGATTGTTGGATAGACCAATGAGCAGCGGAAGCTGGCGCCTATTGTAAAACTGTTCCAACCCGGCGAGCGCACTAAAATTGACATTGATGCTCAAGTCTGTGAGAATCGGTATATTTGCATCTATGATGAATTGGCATTGATAAAACGAAAAGGTGAGATTTTTATAGGTCTGGTTGTCGTGGTGGCACCTCTCATAATACCTTGCCGGTGCATACAAGCCATCATTTTCTATGGACGTAAGTATAATGAGCCCTTTATCAGCATGATTGATGCTCACCGACGATGGTTGTATTGATCCAGGTGGCAATCACCGTGACAGAAGAGACGAATATCTGATACCATTCGGAACTCCGTGTAATATTCAGAGGGCCTCCCAGTACCTATGATAATAGTGAATTGATGATAAGTTAGCTAGTTAAACGTTATAGTTGAAGGATAAGATAAGTCTTGTACGCACCAAGGCCACTGTCCATACGGGAGGCTGGGTTTCGGCCCCCAAATCACTTGGTGCAATACCAGAGATACGATATGTTTTGACCGGAGAAAGTGCGGTCTCCTTGATTGGTGCGTACACAACATCGAGGAGGATGTAAAAGAAAATGGCAGACAAAACAATGATAGCTAGGATTCCCCGTGCGGCTCGAATATACACTGTCTCGCCACTACATCAACATCCTCAGTTAGAACATACAGCAGATGATGTAGGTGCATAAACTCACACAAAATTCTTCCTCCATATAGACCTCCCGCATAGCATATGAAAGGTAGTCACCAATCCATTCTTGACGGACTGTGACTGAGTGTACTGTTCGTGGGCCAGAATGTCGAACGGTTTCAAGAGGGATTGGCCTTTAGAATACATGGCGTCCAACATGCGAAAGGCGATAGTCAATGAAAGTGTTCCAACAACAAGCCAAGCCAAAACGGCATGAAATACGAAGGTTTCCGGCACCCATGATTTGAGTAGAACCCCTTTTGCGTAGTGTCCAATGCCTAAAACGGCATGAGTATTGCACCGATTGTGCGGATCGATTTCTTAGAAATTCAAACATGGACGAACCTATTACTTCTGCTATAAGTAAAGACAGCTCGATGACTCCGTATAATATTGGCCATTTGAAGGTGCTGTATGCATAGAATATTTGTCAGAACGACATGCATCATGAAGCTTGAAGCCGCTTCAGGCAAGGTAACAATTTTCCTCGCCTTATTATTTGATGAACCGCAATAAAAGCGTAGAGAGCGATCCAGAGGCCTGGCTTCATAGGAGTAACTGGCCACTCAAGCATCCATTTTATGTTGACGGTGATAATCAATAGAGAGCATATAATGAGAGCCCTCAAAGTGTACAGGCGTGGGGAGAGCGCAAGAAACACCACATCCAGTGCATGCGGTGCCATTTTGTAGGTTGAAGGAGCTGAGTGAGTGCAACTGGAGTCGATTTTATTCGCTTCTTTGCCAAATTTCGGTTCTATATACTCAAAATACCGATGCCTTTCTAATTCCGATACACGCGGCGCGATCACCGATAAAGCGATCGAGCGCAGTGACAAGTCCGGTTACGCTGGGTTGATGCCTCACGACGAGCAGTGTATAATCTGAGCCAAGTCAATTCTATCATAAAAGGTGTGCTGGGGTATCCTGCAGCTGATTCCTGCTTTATGCGCTGGCACACTTCCACGGGCCACCAGGCACTGCCATTGTAAAATTTTCCCCGGAAATCTTCTTCAAGGCTGTGGTGCTCACTGCGCGCGAAGAAAACTGTGGTCAAGTTAATCTTGCGACTGAGATATTCAATACGCGAGAGGTATAACACAGAGAACGACAATTCAGCGTCTCGGTGGAAGTACGTAAATTCCAGTTTTACAGTCCGTCGAATCTCATAGAAATGGAAAAAGAAGATCGCGAACATGTGGAAGTGCGTACAACGAGCGTGCTTACTCCCACCCTCAAAACCATCACTGATAGCCAGAGAAGAGTCTGCGCCCACACCGGCAACTTGAAAACATACCGTAGTGGTATTGCATGGCACCTGGAGGCCGTAGAAGTCCCTATGCGTGCTTTATTTTCCGAGCTGCCTGGAGGCAATGAGAGTCTATCACAGGGAGATTATGACACTGAAACGTAAATAAGTTGATCCAATAGGATTCGGTAGTAAACACAACAGAACCCGCGACACTTGACAGGTAAGGCCGGTAACCGTAGGAATCAGTCAGAGTGATACGATGAACGCGCCTCTGCGGCCTGCGCTCTTCCACAACAATGAACGTTCAACAAACTGTCTAACGTTCGTGAGAGCGGGACGTACCAAGGCTCCCTCCAAACCAATATATCCGTCGTGACGCAGCTTGAATTTCCCGTACCATGAGTTCCTGAGCATATGCTTCGAGAATCGAGACCGTCGTCGAAGTTCGAAGTTTCTCTCCGATGCACTTGGAACTGCGAGCCACGCTCCGTTTTTCTCTGCGCCTTATTTGTACAATTTCAGACGCGGCCCCCTTGCAGCCTGTCCGCCCATCCTCCTCTCAAATTCACACCAATAATAGGTATGTATTCTCGGTCTACGCCTCCCCATTTTCCCCTGTCTGTCTACGACTGTATATAATTTACCATGGCCTCCTTCTATAGGGACGAGGGAAAATGTTGCCTGGAATTTACTCCACCGTGCATGAATTCAGATCTGTAGGATATATTAGGATATACAAGAGCGCTTACAGCTGGCTCCGCACAGTGCATCATTGTCCAGGATACCAGAGCTATGTACCTACCTATTATCTTTGCATTTCAGGGCGGTGGTTCCGATAATGTCTGAATCGAGGCGTATCAATCTGTCGTCCCAACAAACAACATCAAAGCCTATGGCACATCTTGCCTTTGCCGAGTCTATACAGCACGCGCTCCCGGTACCCGACTTTCTCACTTCGGAATAAGCCAATGCACAAGCATGGTATGACTGATGATTTTCCGTGTGGTGTATGTGAGGCCAGAAAAGAAGCTAGGTACCACGAGTTGCCTGGTGTTCCGTGTGAGCTCGATAGGAAAGAAGTACTACATAGCATGTAAAAACGAGGAGCACTTCCCATCCTAACAAGGAGTCCTATTAGCTATTATTGGAAGCAATAAAACTATGCTGATCGGCGGATGACCCGTGTATATTACTAAACAAATTAAATAAAAAGGTTGAAAATGACTTGTAGGTTCGCAAGCTCAATGAAACGCTTGGTCAAAGAGGTCTTCAGTATAATAGTCTCAGAGTACGAAGCGCCGGGAGTCCATGGATGGATTTTTGTAGACTCGCAAGCCAGTCACGCTCGCTGTGCTCTATGACAAATACAAAAAGTGATGGGACAACATGTGACGTGGCGAGCGA
>JAEKIV010000657.1:1038-18513 GCA_016801325.1 Hypholoma fasciculare
ATGTGAGCAGGTGAAAATCACACCAAGCTGAGAGAGACACTCACATCCTGGAAAATAAAACACAGGCAATGTGAGCAGGTGAGAATCACACCAAGCTAAGAGAAACACTCACATTCTGGAAAATAAAACACAGGCAATGTGAGCAGGTGAGAATCACACCAAGCTAAGAGAAACACTCACATTCTGGAGAATAAAACACAGACAATATCAGTTGGTGAAAATCACAGCAGGCTTATAAATGCACTTACAAACTATAAAATATAAGACAAGGAATATCAGCAAGGGAAAATCACTTCAGGAAAGTTATTGTACACACCAACTGTCCAGTGAAAAGCAGAAAATATTAGAAGTGCAAGTGATTAATTGAAAGCACTCACCCAGAGGTATGGGAAATACGTTATACATTTTTTTACAATGTCTTTATTGTTGTGCACACTATGAGCACATGCTCTGTAACAAAATAACATTAGCATAAACTTTTGCATCTTCTATTGAAATGCACTTCCCTTTTAACAGCTATTTTAATACTCAATTCTATATTATCCATTTGCACTGCCAAAAGCATCAATGTAATAACATTTTCATCCAATGCTCCAGCTGTCTTTTCAATCAAACTGTTGCAATTCCCATTTTCCTTGTGCATGTCTATGATAAATGTGTTAGCATGTAGATAACAAAATTTGAGCTCTAAACACACTTTCTAACAGCACAAATTTAGCACCATTATCAAGGTGGCAGTGATAGTGTTTTTTGAATTGCTCATCCACAGCACTTTCCACATTTTTAGAATCTCTATCATCCTCCAGTGCCATCTTGACATTACGCTTGAATTGATCATACTTTGTGAACACCCCTATAACAGGAACTTAAAATAGTGTATTAGCCACTGTCCCAACACTTCACATAAACATACCATTCTGGTCAAAACATATTTTATTGAAATACTTCAAATCAAGCTCTGGTCGCTGATTGTCCATAGGGATGCAGTACCTACAATATGACTATCAGTATTTGAAACTGTAAACAGTCCAAAGCCCAAACCATATTGCATGTAATCTGAATGCCAACTGTGTTGCTTTAGTCTTTTCCTGAACAAATTGATGCACTGTCTTCAGTTCTTCATCACTCCCTGATTCAAATCCGCGAGAATCATGAAAAATATAGCCAGCATGATTGGAGAACACAATTTCATCTTCAATCCTATGTTCACCACGCTAATTCAAGAGTCAGTAGTAATTGACAAATTGTACAATATCACTGACATCCACAGATGGATCAAGTTGAATCTAGTTAGATGTCAGTAAGATCAAGCTAGCCAGGTAAACAGAGTTTAAACTATAGACAACATACTTGCTCATTTTCTGAACCATTGTTCCTAAAAATGACTGGGCTTTCCGTGGTGTCGCAAACCCTCTGTAAGATGGATGTTTTGCCGGAATTTGCTCTTCCAATGATTAGGACTCGGAACTGGAATTTGGGGAGTTGGCGAGGTAAGCGCTGTTGCATATCCATTGCAGGCTTGGAGCGGGGGGGTCTGGTAGGCAAGATGGGATGATCACACAAAGAAGCGTCTGACGACTTGCTGACGACCCACCAAATGGCAAGTCCGAGTCATGTGTGCCCCCTTATTGATGTTCCCATACTGTCAGTTATAGTTAGTACGACTCTTCGCACTTGCTTTCGCACATGTGACATCATGCATCATGTCCACCTGGACTTTGGCATGACTCTAATGGACCAACTGTCACGAACGTTTCTATCAACGTTGATTCTATTTTCTCAGCATCATCCGAGTCAGACGGCGCCATGTATCACAATTTTAATGCTGTGCTAAGCTGCGATCTCACAGGGTATAAACAGAAAGAGGTAATGGTGGCTTGAGCGCACTGGGTAGTCTTCACAATCTCAATTACATTAACATGGAGTCCGAGTCTACAATCGACGATATCATCAAATCCGTAGAGCGGTAGGTACACATTTTCGAACTTGAGCCGTTTATACTCACCAAACTGATTTAGCTTTCGTATCTTGTCAGTCGGTCGGGTAGCTGCGTACTCTCTTCTTGTTGCGCCGTCGAGACTGATTGTCCACTAGTCTGGTGTTGGGAAGTCATCCCTGATTAACCGTATTTTTGGTATTACAACGGCGGTGCGAGGCTCTCATACCAGATGAATGCGAGCCTTTTATGACAATTGTTGTCTCTTGTAGCATGTTGCGCACTTCAAGCCCGGAGAATCAGATATCCAACAAGAATTCGTGTCGCAGGACAACCCATTCTTTGTTCTACATGATTCAAAAGGCTTCGAACCGGGAGATACCGCGAATTTTCAAATTGTGAGAGGATTTATTGAGCAACGATCTAAACAAGAACTTCCCTTGAAGGACCGAATCCATGGTCTGTGGTACGTATTTCCTTCTAGACTCGGCCAGCTCTTTCACGGTTATCAGGCTCTGTACGGAGACACCAACAGCCGGTGGTCGTATCTTTGAGAAGGGGGACGAATATTTGCTTGAACTTGCCTACAAAACCCAAAGTGCGTTTTCGGAGTCCTTTTTATTACCCTGTTCTAATCAATTAGTGATTCTACGTCAGTTCCTGTTGTGATTGTGTTTACTCAGTATGACCGACTAGTAAGAACGAAGAAGGCTGAACTCGAAGACGACAACCCGGATATGGATCCAAAGACTGTCGATGCTCAGAGTAAAGCAGAAGCCCAACAGGCATTCGAGACCTGCAAAAAGTCTCTCCAGCGAACAATCGATCAGCTCAAAATCCCGATGCCGAAATATGTCAAAGTTTCTGGTATGTTCGTGCTATCCTACTGTTTATCCAATTTTGACGCCTCCCTAGTTCGTCCAGGCTATCAGGAGGATGTGTCGGCCCTTGTGGAAGTCACGAAGGATGTTGTTAAAGAACAACTGACGGGGGATGCTTGGATTATGTGGGCCGTAGCGCAACGGGCAAGTCTCCCAGTCAAAATCGAAGCTTGTGTGACGTACGTCTCAACCACCCTTCGAAAGTCTTGATGTTTACTCGCATCGGTCTCCCTCCCAAAGAAAGGGCATGAGTTGTATGTATCAAGTGTTCATTTCGTTCTACCTGTCTAACAGTACCTCAGATTACAGGCGTATTCTTTCTGGAAGCATACCCGGGTTTGGAAAGACATTACTGCGCACCTGCCTCGAGGAAGTCCACAAAGATATCATCAAATGCTGGAATTTTAAGGGCGAGGTACAATGTTAACTTGTGCTATGACTAGCGTACTGACACCTTGATTGTAGGTCCTCGACACCACCGAATTCCAGCAACTGATGCTTCACCTAGTCCAAGACGTTCACACTAAACCCGCTGCTGTCTCGACGTATGTGCTGATGCTATGCTGCTTGATAAATTTTGACGTTGCTCGCAGCCCTCCAAGCATGGACATAATCTCTCAATTTGTGAGCCTCGTCACTGCCGTTTCCGCTCCCATTGCGCCGCCTGTAGCCATTTTAGGCTTGACTTACGTCTTCCTGAACTGGCTTTCGACCGCTGTTCTGGAAAATGTGTTCGTGTCTTTTTCTCTCTGCTAGTGTGCAATCTCATACTGACTGACTCCCTTAGACACGAGGTTCAAAGTCTTCTGGTCGCTTACACTGTCGACCTCATCAAAGTTTTGAGAGAACTCTTCGACATCGCGCTCCAACCTGGCATAGCTCTGAAAACAACCTGGAAGGAATTGCAAGAGGCATTTGAGGCCTATGAGCGCTCATTTTCTCGTCAACGTATCCACAATACCATCAGCTCAAAAGTGCCACAGGGCAAACAAATCCTTACTGCAGATGTCCTTGACGAAGAGGTTCGTGGATTACTCGAAGAATGATCGGGAAATGGGCACAGATATATCATTCAATCACACCGCTGGCAGTCTCCTGATTCGATAGATTCCTTGTAAATGCATACTTGGCTATCGAGAACATTTGATCGCTTATAAGTATCTTGTAAAACGAATGCCATCCAAGCTGGTGATTACTACATATGTACTGTACCATGTAATAGACATTATTTCCGAGCCTGCATGCCCGTCCCAGTTCATAACGCGCCATAGTGGCCTCCAGATTTACGAGGGTGACAACGGCGGGGCGGAGAACTGGAGTCATAATTTGAATGCTGTGTTGGGCGGGCTCTGATAGGGTGGGCGAATTTGGAGAGATCGAAGCACAAAAGGTGTGCATAGCAAGCACCGCAGCTTGGGCGACCGCCGCGGAGATCTCGTTGAGCCCAGTGGGGGTGGGAGATAACAGTGCTTCCACGAGCATTACAGCTGCCACGGGCGCTGAAACGGCGTTAATGAGTCCCGGAATAGTGTGATAGGGGAGAATAACGTCCGTACAAGTGTTATGGCTCACGCAGGCGTAATGGCGACGTTACTAGATAGTTGAGGGGCAAGACGGCGTGAACAGTACCCGCGCAAGTATGAGCAGGCGCGCGGGTCCTGTAGCCATGAATTGAATCAGTATTGAGGCGTCGCGTAGGGCCCTCGAGTGAACCGCGGCTCGCCCGATGCTCGTGGCAACTGGGGCGTGCGGAAGGGTAGGTGTGCTCTGAAACGAATCTAGATGCTAAGCTGAGATTGTGATTGTGAAGAGCTTTGTATGTGTCGGAGATATTGAGTGGACCTTGACCGTGCGAGAGAAGACGTGAAGGTGCAGAAGAGGGTGGATTTGAGGTGCGGATAGATGCAGGATAACAATGACGGGAGAAGATGAAGTGACCATCGCTGTGCCCGCAAACTGCGAGCGACGGCGTCCTAAGTAGCGGAGAGGGCATCCGCAATGTAGGTATCGCGGGTGCTGGTGCTGCCCCGACCACAGCTACCCAACACGCCCGCACGCGGCCCTTGGAACATATCTACAGTGGGCAGATGAAGGGGCCGCTGGCCTTCGATCGATTTCAGAGAAGACAGCTGAGCGCGTGTTGCTGTCGATTGGCGATGGTAGCGGCCCAGGGGCCAGCGAACGCCTACTTGACTTGGCTTGTTCATGTGGCGTGGGCGAATTGGGCACTGAGCGATGTAGCTCAGGCTGTCACTCGCTCCGCGTTATCAGAGGCTGTGGGTGGCGAGGAATCAGCGGGAGGAGGCAAAGGGAAATGACGGGCGACGCTTACCTTGTGTTACTCGCCTAATCCCCCCCGACGCCTCGTCTTTACGCGCCACATTTACTGTGCTTGCCACCGCTGTCGTTTCCGAGCCATTGTCCCGTCGATGTGGTCCCCTGCGGACGCGTCGTCGGTGCCGTGCGTACGTGGTTGATGGCAGCATAGCCACCAGTTGACGACTGCAGGTTGGACTCGCCGAAATCCGCACGCTCATTCTCAACCTTAGCCACTCCTCGCTGGCGCCAGTGATGTATATTCTATGTCGCACTGCAAGTTTAATTCCATCGCAAGGCTCAAAAATCTAGACATCTGTACACTACCGTCACAACAACCTTTCAAATGTTGGTGTGAGCGTCTCGGTCGAACTGGGGGAACATAGACAAGGTCAATGGCCATCGAAAATTTGTAAGAAAGTCTAACCACTACTGCCACGAAATAATTCATCTAATCGACTCAGTAGGTGTCGCCAGATTTTCGCCGCGTGCAATTCTCTCTGTCAGAATACTCCACGTCTACATAATCTCTTTGACCTCTACGCAACGTCGTGGCTCAGTCTACTTCTCGTGCACCCTCTCTTTTGCCTTTCGCAGCTTTTTCTCAACCCAAGTCCCCGCCGCTCGTATGGGTCCTTGATTTCAGTCGAACGTGAGAGCAGCTAGCCGTTAGTAAAGTGCGAAGATTATGATCAGCTCAAATTGCAAGATTACGATGCATATATCGAAATAGTCGCTCATATATTGAGGAAAAGATGTTATATCTCGCCGCTGAGGGTAGCTGAGATGGCCTGACAAGGCAGGCGAAGGTAAGTGTAGTATGCCAACATTTCACTCTTGTATTGACAAGCAACTTACATAGATTCTGGTTGTCATTACATTTGATACAGGGAACATCATTCGACCAAAGGCCGACTACGGGCTGTAACGAACAATCGAATCCGCTATTCCAAAATGACAGTCATGAAGGCCTTCTCAGCGAACGTACTGGGTACAGTCAATTTATTCGTAAATATTCGACAGGAAAAGAAAGTCAACAACAACGTCGGTGTTGCTCGAGAAGAAATCAGAATTGGTAAGAACTTTATACTCCGTTCAAGCAAATATTAAAGACGCACAGTAGTACAAGTCACCACAGCGGCGCTTTAGCATCTCAAAGCATCGGGATAATTGGAACGCGCATTTTGATGGACAGCGTCCTAACCTGGCCACCAACGCCGACGAGTTTCTTTCGGCTCCGCTAAATTTGTCGCTGAAAGAAGTATGAGCTACTTATTGACGGTGGTACGTCGACTTCTCCTGGCGATGACATTATCTGATATCTACGACATCAGACAAAGTGGGGTTTACTGAATCTGACGATATTTCTATCATGATCACTTTGGTCCCTCTACCCAATTTCAAATTTTCAATACAAACTCATGCAATAATAAAGTTGACTATCCGATACTTAATCCCATTGCTGAGCCCGAGGATGAGAGTAAGACGAGACTTCATTAGTTACCCGCGCCGGGTACGAGTTCGCAGGCGCCTGGTACGCTCTTTGATTCTGTCAGTATGATGTTGTTTTATTTAATCGCCACTCACAGAAGCAGTACTTGGCTCCTTTGTTCGATTACCAGAGTTTTCGCCGTTATCTCAACTTGAAGGGGCTTAGGGCGGAAGCCGACCTGTACAGGAAGATAACATCCTATTCGATGATTGCTCATGGACTGCCGGTACTCATCATTGGGCAGTCATCAGATGTTCGTATCGCAATATAAACGAATATACATTGTTAGGTCGCATGATCATCCCTTGAGAAGTTTTCTGGTTCTGATTTCAGACTGCTTGCGCTGGGCATTCAGTTTATCAATAAGTTGACATTTGAATGGTCAGCTAAACTTATCTGATTCTTATGCTTCAGGTCTGGACTGATGCAAGCGGGCTAAAGAAAGCCATTGTATGTAACTCAATCATCATTATCATTATCGTGCTGCTGGTTAAATATATGTAACCAATGCAGTTTTAGCTTATCGGTGGCTTATCGTAAAGCTTGGAAAAATCTGCAAGGGGGTAATCGGTATATCCAGTCCTCCAGTCGGTCGTAGTCTTATTTGTCTGAAGATGCGGAATATCCGGAATGTTGTCGAGAGGCTTTCCGTGTCGGGCGCGCTTCACCAGGTCGGGGTGAGTTATAAAGTTGAATCCAATGAAGATGCCGTCGATCTTTCCAGCTGCAACCAACTGCTCTCCTTCAGCTGGGAGGACATCTGCGTTCAAGAAAACCTTCGCGTTCTTGAGATATTTCCTATACGAGCTAAGCACGTCGTGCTTCGTTGAGCGCGGAACGCCTTTTAAAGTGACGATGAGCGTGCATCATTATAGGCGCACAGAGCTGCTGGGACTTGCCATCGTAAGCAACGTCATATTTTTCCACGTAACGCATGAGCTCAATGAACGCGACGCCGAGCTTATCTGCTTCAGAAATCAAATACGAAAAAGTGGCGAGCGCATCGTCGAGTGGCATCCTGCGCCAAAATGGATAAGTTGGACGTATTAAAAGTCTGAGCAGGACTGTACCCCATATCGTTGTAGCCTCCTGTGGGGTTCAGCTTGAGAGCAACGTCTTCGCCAAATGATTCTTTCACCGCCTTCAATGTCTCCAGGACAAATCTTGCACGATTCTCTACACTTCCTCCCCACTGGTCCGTCCGTTTGTTTGCCGTACTATCGAGAAACTGATTGATGATGTAACCATTTGCAGAATGGACTGCCATATGCACCGCGTACTTTAGCTTTGGAAAACGAGTTCAGAAAAGTGTAGCGTACGCTGAACGCCATCGAATCCAGCCTTCTTTGCGAGAACGGCGGCATCCTTAAACTGCTTGATGATCACCCAGGGGTCTTCTATCTCAACGGGCTGTGGTAGTTGACAGCAACTTTCAATAACATGTATGGTTCAAAACTATGTGGACCAGTAACTCACCGTAACATAACCAGGGGCTCCTGGAATATGACGAAATTTACCGCCGCGTGCCCCGATAGCTGATGGCCCATATACAGGAACCCCAGCTAGTTTTTGCTCGGGTGCGTCTGGATGGGCGACCCGGCCAACTGTCGGATTTTTGTAAGCTATACGAAGGAACGCGCTTCCCAACTTTTACTTGCCATGCCAGAGCTTGAATGAATTATGTTTAAGCACACTAAATCAATACACGCCATCATAGTTAATTACTGACCTGTCCGTATATCTTGCCGCCGGCCTCGTGAATGCCATTGATGATATTCCGCCATCCAGCAACATGTCGTTCATCCCATAAGCCAGGCGCGTGGGGCCATTCAGTACTTCACGATGGACTGGATGTTAAAATTGGAGCGAGATAGACATATGATCAGCTACCCACCCTTGACGACTGACTAAAATGGCCTCGGATATTATCAGGCCAGCTTCGGCCCGCTGAACGTAGTACTCCCTCATGAGATCCGTGGGGTATGTGTTCTCTGCACGATTGCGCGTGAGAGCGGCCATTCCGATACGGTTCTTCAGCATGTGAGTTCCCACCTTGATGGGACTGAAAAGCGAGAGCGCTGCCATTGTGGCCGGCCGTAGAAATAGAGTAGGCGACCGTGGATGGGATACTCTGAGGAGCGGGAGAATACCAATAATTCAGGAAGTGGGGGGTATTATATACTAATCGGTCGCAGGTGAGAGCAGTGCTTACATCGTGAGATGCCAGAAATGATTTCAGTCAATGGTGCCGGTGAGCATTGAAGCTATCTCCAAGGGGCATGGCAAGATGATCGCCTGACATACATAGTACTGAACCCACGCACAGCGATAAAAATCACCAATAATTTGAAGGTGAGCGATGGGATCCTAGATTCCTATGCTCATCCGCCTCAATTACAGTGATCGCCAATCATGTATATGACTGATTGCCGACGTTAAATGAGCTCACGGGCGCTTATTCTCGCTTTTAGTCGGCAGTGAAGGTGAATGGGCACGTCGATAACTCAATGGCTCATTGACAAATCCTGTATTTTCATTTATAAGGTTTGTAAAAGTACTAGTGCACTGACGCTACGGCAACGGACAGTGGAGCAACTTAGGTCCAAAGCTGGCACAGGTGATTCAGAGCGAGAAAGTCGGGTCCCCGAGCCTTGTGACAAGTCACCCAGTATACGGAGCCGCGCGTAGGCCTTATTTTGAGATTAAATTCTCGTGTCAATTTAGTACAGATACGTCAAGAGTTGATAGATTGTGCTGGGCGGGCGCAGTCCATACTGTAGCGGTAGCAGTTAGGTTGGTGCTAGCATTCAGAACGAGTTCAAACTCAGCGGCCCCTCTTCTGCTCGTGTCCCGCTTCTGAATTAGCTGAGCAAGGCCATTTACCAACCTCATGTCTGCCGACAGATCACCTCGCGTGACGAATGCGCTACGAAGACGGAACAAAGAACAAAGTTTAGATATTTTGGCAATGTGGCCAGTTGAGTGCCAGCGGCGGTAGAGTCTTACAAAATATGTAGAAATGAAGAGTAGAAAAAGAAGAGTGAGCGACGACTGGAAAAAGATACAAACTGCTTATGTACGTATCAATAGTAGCAATTGTGACAACAATAATTAAGTTGATTCATGCAAGTCGAGAGAGCGCGGAAATATGTTATCCTCTACGCCCGTCGGTTGAGTTTCGCTTTCCCCAGGCTTTCAATGCTTGAAAGTGTGTACTCTTCACACCGTCATTGTGTGAAGTTTGAGTGCCCACGGCATCGGACAGGATTCGTACTCCTGTATTATATTGATAATCGTTCGGCAGGGCGCCCGGGACCGTTTCAAGGGCTACTACCTGAAGAAGGTTGGAAAAGGAAACTCTCTGTGTAGAGCCACTGTCGGAGCGGGAGGGCTTGAAAAATCGACGAAGCCGAGTGGAGCGAGTACCCTATAGATTGGGAGCCAACATGAGGTGAAACGACCAAAACGATGAAATTACAATTTTCATCCGCTCCGGTAGAGTCTGAGAATGAATCGGCAGTGTATTTGCTTCATTGACGAAAGTAAATTCCACAGTAGGGAGGCGTTCCACACTCATATGACTCCCTCCAACCTGATCATTTACGTCGTCGATTTTGAATCCCCACTCAGAGACACCGTCGTGGTCGTGTTGAGTTATGCCAGAGTTGTATTTCTTCCTCTCGAGAGCTTCATTAACTCCGTTGCTAGCTGATTTGCTGAAAAAAGTGGTAATACCCGGACGCGCTGACAATGACGCACTCAATCCACTGTTTACGGCCTCACCTCTGGTGGCGGTTGAAGTGGCTTTCTCTTCGGGGTCGAAGGCTTTTGTTCGCAGTGGGTGTAGAGACTCTATTCGGGAAATCTGGCCAGTCTCCACGCACGAATCGACTGTAATCCCGATATGTGATTGTCGGTATCCATTGTCTTGCGCCGGCTGCTTTGTGTCGAACCTAAGTTGGAGGAATTTAAAGTGACGTGCTGGATACCGGATAGTCCCGTTTTGGTTGCTCGATGGCATCGTCTGAAATTGAATCCTGTTGGTTACTTGAACCAAAACTTGAAAATAACAAAAAAAAAAATACCTGTGTAGATATAGCTCCATGTACTCTAATAGTTTGAAAGGTACTTTCCATGTCGTTCTTGCGGAACTCCGACGTAATGTCAAAATTTATTTTGCGAACGTCACTATCCTTGGCTACGCTTCCGGTACCAGGCGGATTCGTTAGACTTGAACTTTCGTGTTCTCTGCCTTTTCCTTTATCATTGTGTCTATGGCTACTGGTCTCCGGCTGAGACGAGCTAGGTTGACTTAATACTTATGCTTGAGCCGGTATGGGGAATTTGACTGGCCATGGTCAAAAGCTTAGGCATGTTAGCAGTAGATCGGAATCCATTGTCGGGGTATTTTGAAGCGGTGTCCAGTACTAGCTGATTGTATTCATAAATGTGGCCATTGTCTTTGAATACTGGAATAGGGTGCGAGGCAGACTCGGTGAAAAGGATAGAGGAGAACGGGGAAAATATCTTGCCAAGTTCGGGCAATAAACCGTTGATAGTCGCCGAGCTCAGTTTTACAGAAGCGAAGACGTGAATCTGCTCAAGATAGCCGCGGCCAGATGTAATCAGTTCCTCGTTGAATCCAGCCTGCACGATATATTCCTTTTCTTGAATGCCATGCCGTCTGAAACATTGGAGATTGCGGACATTCGGCTGTTGACATGTTTTAATGCGTTCTTTGCTCCAATCCAGAATGTTTCAACTGTGATGAATGTTCAGTCAAGCAGACTCGGACTCGGACCAATGTGCATTAAATGAAGACGCAACTCACCACAAGGGGACGAGTCTGTATCCGTAAGTTCATCGTCGTCCGCTGTATTGCTTGAAGCCGCTCTCGGCTCTGCCACATCCGGCAGAAGATTCAAACAACTCGACTGCACGGACTGTCTCGCACTTAGATTGTCTGTTGAAGTGGCCCTGGATGATGTCTTGGTCGGCGTCAAATGGGCACCCGTAATATTATTCATTGCTTGGCTTTGTGTACTGGCTCTTGAGGGCATGATAACATTGGACTCAGCTACCCAGTCACCGCGATCCGAAAAGCTTGGGTCCACCTCAGGCGATAAACGCGGCTGTCTCTGTATAGTTCCCTTGACTCCGCTATGAGGCTCAACAACTGATTCACCGTCACCGGAGAAGCCTGTATCGTCCGTAGGTTCTAAATGGGGCGTGAACGCGTGAACACGCAATCATGGATATCAGGCATCAAAAATACATACGCATGAAGTTTTTGGATGCTGCAGCAGCAGGGGAACTCGCTGTAGATGGTGTAGTAGGTTGGAAGTAGTAGCTATTGCCTATAATCGTACTATAGTTGCCTCCTCGCAATTTGGAATTTCTCAGTCCCTCAAACTGAGATACATAGATATCTTCCTGCTGTTGCGGGGGGTAGACCCCGCCTGGAAGGATGCCGTGGTACTCCTGGCCTATGCGTGTGGAGTAGTCTCCTTGGTCGATTTCAATACCTTCTATATTCAAGAAGTTTCTTGTTACACGCCTGGGCCTGCCATTCTGCCTAGACCTAGGATTGCCGTTGTAGGTGGAATTATTGTCGCCATAATTTTGTTGGTTGTTGTCGGTGCTCTGCATGCTGGAGGAATTACGAGTGTATGATTGACAGTAGATGAGCTGACAAGTTTTCTTTTGTTATTATAGTCTACAGAACCTGCTTTTTATAGCGATAGTTGCTTACTTGTCATCTGGAACAAGTTCTATATCACTGAACAAAAGATCAAATTCCGGTCATTCTGTGGCCAATATGTAACACAGCCAGGCGCTGCGCAGCGAACAGTTTTTAATTACATGATTTACCATTTGACATGACAAGGCAAACTCAGGCCCCCTTATACTTACAAGCTTGTAAGTCCATCAACCATTTGTATTGCGTCAATTATAGACTGGGGTGTACTAGGGTGTACTTGGTCAATAATTGTCACCGCCTGCCACCAACCGATTGCACACAAACTGTCACTCCACTTTGTTTTAGGCAACTTCGCCGGCCATACGATTGAATTGCAGCAACAAAATTGACAATGGGCGGTCAGTTGATGAGCAAAGTTTTTCTGATTAGCACTGGAATTTAATATCAAGTGCATGTTCCTGTGTACTCGGTTTTACTAGCGACGATCAGGCTTCAGTTGAAGAGAACCTGATGCGCGAAGTTCGAAGGCAATGAGAAAGCTGAGTGTCCAGTTTACAATAATGTCTCGACGAAACGTCCTGTCTCCCCAAGTCAGATTAACTCTGTCCAACTGCGTTTCAGCTCCAGCAGAGCTCAGCGCTCAGCGCTTTGCAATTGCCGGTTTTCCAGACAGCGCCAAGCTAACTCCAACGAATACATAGAAGTCGAGGCATATCTCATGGTTTGGCTATGTACTTCTTTGCCAAGACATACATACATACATTCAAAGCTGCGCGGGGACCAAGCAGGTGTTCCGCAAAATAGGTCAAACGCCAGAGAACCTCCGCACTGCTTTTGTTCTTTGTCGCACTCTGACTGTCAGCTACGGACGTACTTGTGTGTGCGTAGAGCCCAATACGATATGATGCGATAACCCCGGCACTACGATACGAATACCACTACGATACGAATACGAGTACAGTACGAGTAAGATGCAATACGACAGCACCGGACAACTACGACGACAACGGCGCGAGCAAGGCTTAGGCCGCGCGGGCCACTTTTGAGCAGAGCGAAGCGAAGCGGGGGAAGAGCGCAGCGTGGTGGTATAAATGCCAAGTGCGAGATACAAGTACATTGCGCGCGTTCGCGTCGAGTTGGGCGGAGCACGTACGAGCAGTCTCACCGAGCGATGAGTCCAAGGTGGGTGTCCACTTTTATCCCACCCCGACAGGTACGCAAAAAGCGAGGCGACCGACCTTCTTATCCCATCCCGGCAGGCGCGCAAAGTCAAGGTGACCCACAGATTGGCATGGCTCCACATAAACAGATGACCTCATGCACAGGAAAAGCCAAAAGCGCTCCCCAAAAACAACGAAGAACAAGCCTGAACGAGTTGTCAAAGCGGTTGAATGTTTAATATATTGTGAAGAAGTTGTACTGTATCTAATGCATTCAATCAAGGGTTGTAGCTAGTAAATAGTACGCACTGGCGCGCGGACATAGGAGAGAGGCGGGTGCAGGCAAAGCGACGAAACTCATCGAAAGCAACCGCCCACGACACGACGCGTACAGACGCGACGGTGGCGAGGCGGAACACAGACGGGACGGAACACAAACGGAAGGCGACCACAGACGGGAGACGACCGCAGACGGGGTACGGGGCGGAGACAGGGAGGCACAGGCAAGGGGGTGGGGCAAGTAAAAAGGGGGGTAGTAGGTGATACTAGTACAAATTCTATATGCGATTCAAAAGACTACGTATTTTTTCGGATAATTCGTGGTTGGCTTGGTTGTATCTTTGTCTCGATTGGATTGAACTTGTTGCTGTTAGGTCCATGCACATGGATTGTAACTAGAAGAAAAAGGAAAAGAAAAGGAAAAAAAGGGGGAAGGAAGGACAGAGCAGCGTGATGCCACGGACGTAAGGAGAAAAAGATGCTTTTGAGAAGATCGACGTCGGGATGGGAGGGCGAGGTAGGCGGAAGCGCAGACGAGTCGAGTACAAGCGAGAGTGCATTGCTCAGCATCACACCTGAACTAAAAACACCACCATCAATCAGTACCCATAGCGCGAAAAAGCCATACACAAACGCACCTGAACGACCCCACTGCGCAGCGGTCCAAAATTGATACCCACACCACTCCAAACACGAGGACACGGAAAGAGAAAAGGAAAAGGAGAGATCGGAGCGCGCCGCGGGACGCGGAACGTAGGCGGGCGGCTGGGATGCGATGCGATAACGCAGGCCGCGGGGGGGGGCTGAGGATACCGCGGGGGTGGAGGATACCGCGTGGCGAGACGGATGAAGGAAGGAAATCGGGGGATTCGGCGGATAGGCAGGCGGAGCGGTGGGTGGTATGGCGGTAAAGTTGGATGGGGTAATAATAGTCGGATTGGATTGGATAGAGGCTGGGGGGTGTAGGGTGTGTATATAGGAATATGGCGATAGAAACACAGTCGGGGGAACTCGTACTAGATACACATAGTAGTCGTCGTCGTCGGCAGCGGCGGCGGCGGGTGATGGTAGAGTCATACAAGCAGGAAGAAACTGAAGGAAGAAGAAAAGAAGAAGCGTCGCTCGTAGAAGAAAATAAAAGGAAAAAAAAGGAGCGAGCGACGAAGAATAGAAGAAATACTTACTACGTACGTACAAACACAAAAAACAATAAAATAATCGCAGAATATAATAAGATACGGGTCCCAACCCAGGGAAAGGAAAAGAAAAAGGCAGAGTAGAAAGGAAAATAAAACGGACCAAGAAAAATATAATATACCCCAAATAATAAACCGAATATACAATAGATACGGCGTTACAACCAACCAACAACACCCACGGTCGGTTCGATCGCTCGCGCATTTTACTCGTGGCGTTCACTCATCACATGGTGTCGTGTCGTTACAGAAAAAGATAACCCAGTCCGCGATAAACCAGAAAGGATAAAGAAAGGCTGCAGCCCGCGCGCGGCGCTCGGATGTAAATCGTGGATGCTGGGTGCAGAAAATGCAATGCAATGCGATGCGAGTTGAAGGATGCGATGTGATGTGATGCGAAATACCGAGGAAAAAAAATAGATGCGAGCGACGAATAGGAGTGGAGTGGCGTTTGGCGTGGATTGGAAAGATGGTACAATTGTGTTGGCGTTTGAGATTGATACGGTCATGGTGATATTCCACGACGACGGGAAATACGGAATACGGAATACGGATAGCGTTGTTGGCGTTGTGCGCCAGCCCATGCGCCACGCGGGACATTATGCGCGGGACCGCCCCAGCCGCGCGGGGCGCTCGTCGAGCGCCGCACAGCGCACGGAATGGCCGGAGCGGGTTAGGGCGGGGGGTAGGTTGGGTAGGCGGTCGTGCGTATTGATGGGTAGTCGACCGGCCGGGTGGGCGAACGTAGAGAGGAACAGGAGAGGGTATGGCGGAACGAAGACGGAGGGAGGAGAATATACACCGCCGCGCAGCGGTATAGCGTGGGCGCAGCGGTGAGTGTGTTTTGACGACGATGTGGCGGCGTCGTCTGGAGATGGAGGGAGTTCGGAAGGAAGTGGTATAACGGAAAAGGGGCAAGGCCGGAGCCCCACCCCTAAAAAGCGCGCGGATGTCCTAAAAATTCATCGCCAAAAAACCAAGACGACGCATACCGAAGTGGGCGTCGAACAACCGGATGGAATGGATAATACAAACACAGCAGAGAAAGAAGAACTTGGAGAAAGACCTGGGCGCCGGAGAATAGAGTCGGTGTCGTATGAATATGATGCGCGCGTGCGTGCGCGATGATGGTGTTGCCTGCATGGGATGGAAGTGCGTGCGCGCCACGGCGGAGTTAACAGTAGAGGAAAGCATTAGCAGGCGCAGAAGGGGAAAAATATAACTTCTGCAAACACGCCTGCTAAACCGGGCCGACGCACGCACGTGATGTCGCGCGTGACCACCACACCGCCGTCCGCTCCGCGCCGACCCTCGGGAAAAATTCATCGCCGACGCCGACGCACGAACATCCCCGCTCGCTAACCCCACCGACAACGCCACCGCACGACGAACACGAGACGAGGCCGACACCACCACCACCACCACCCACCCCAAAACCCTGCACCACCCTCGAAGAAAAGCACAAAAGACCCCAGCGATACAAATGGATAGGATAGGACGTTTGTTGGTTGATACACTTGCTTTTGGGTGGACGATTAATAGTGGGGTTTGGTGGTATAGTTGTGCAGTTTTGGCGTGCGTGTGAGCGTGGCGTGGAGTAGGTTGGTTGGTTGGTTGACGGGCTGAGTGGTTGGGAGGCAGGCGAACAAGGAGGTGAGATAGGAGGGCCGGAGACAGTAGTGGGCGGCGAGATATCGAAGGCGGAGCAAGACGACGACGGCACGCAGGTCGGCATGCGGGAGGGAGCACGGCAGCCAGGCAGGACAAAAAATACACATCTAAACAAATATTCCCAAGAGCTACGCACTCCCCCATTGTGTCAGCTCCTTTCTCAAAAAAAGCAAACAATAGAATATGAACACACCTGTAAATCTTCTCTAATATTCTTCTTCCAATACCGTCGTAGTAATACACAAACAAACAAGAAAAAGAGCAGAGACTCGACTCGAGTGGGGTCGGCAGAGTAGTAGGACGAGAGAAGAGGGGTCAGAGCAGCAGCGGATCCGGCAGCTCCTCGGGACTGGGCGAGTTCTGGAACATCGAGCTCGCAAAGTACCCCGCCTTCTGCTCCGCCGTCAGCGTCGCTCCCTCGCTCGACACACCCCCTCCCAACGCAGGCACCGGCACAGGGCCCAACACAGGCACGGACGCAGGTGCCCGTGGGGTCACCGGCGCCGGCGCGAAGAGCGCCCGTGCCAGAACGACACCGCCAGGACCAGAGGACACATCCTCGTCGGACGACATCGCGAACACGCCCTCGCTCGGCACGCGGCGGTGATGGCGTCTAACCGTCGTGCGAGGCGGACTGGATACGTCACCCTTCGCAAACGGGAAGCCGAAGGGCGGACGGGCGCTGAGGGGTGCGGTGCGTGGTGCACCATGGGCGTGAGAATGGGAAGAACGGGTGGGCGTAGAGGGCGGCGACGGCGGCGGGCTGCGCTCAGAGGTGAGGTCGTCGCATACGGGGAACACGAACGCCCGCCGCATATGCGACGGCAGTGGATCGGAGCGCGA
>JAEKIV010000658.1:0-17395 GCA_016801325.1 Hypholoma fasciculare
GCACTTCAGTGGTACCCATACCCCCCCCTCTTAGACACCTAACAGGTGGCAAATAAAGGTACCTAAAGGGGGGGGGTTGAAAATAAACTCTGAGTTCAAAAAAGCATTCTCCCATATTAAAATTATTCAGAGTGTGAAAATAAAATGTGCCAGAAAAAACATTTTCTGCTCCAAAGTCAAATACCATATTTCATTCCAGAAAATTATGTTCAATCTGTCACGGGGTACCAGGGGGACTACTATTGTTTGCTTAATATACAGGGAACCATAGCACTTGTGGGCATGGCAGTGGTATGCACAGATTGGCATTTTTTCAGGCTTTTCAGCAGGCATGGTTTCGGGTAGTTACAGGAGGTTTGAAAATTGGGCATCATGATTTGGCCATAATTTCACCGAAATAGCTTGCAGTGGTGTATTGTATTGGTCTTGCATCAGCAATGCTGGGGACCCACTATGGGTGCTTCATGGCGCTGTTAGAGGGGGGACCCTCACTTTTACACTGGGGGATGGTGTATAGTGCTGCACAGTGCTGCATAGTTTCCCACAGTGCAACAGTGTGAGTCCTAGTCTGTCTGACGACTGACATGAGACCTATTAGCACCTTGGTTTGCTTGTTCTTTAGCTAGGTCTTGAGAATTTAATCAGCTCATTGTCCAAAGCCATTTGACTTCAGATATGAACCGAGGATCAAAAACTGTTTTGCCTAGTACATCCTTTTCGTGTCTCGTTAGTTCCGTGGTTGCTTGTTCTTTAGCTAGTTCCTGAGAATTTAATCAGCTCATTGTCCAAAGCCATTTGACTTCAGATATGAACCAAGGATCAGAAACTGTTTTGCCTGGTACATCCTTTTCGTGTCTCGTTAGTTCCGTGGTTGCTTGTTCTTTAGCTAGTTCTTGAGAATTTAATCAGCTCATTGTCCAAAGCCATTTGACTTCAGATATGAACCGAGGATTAGAAACTGGGTTGCCTTGCATGCTTCTAATAATCTTGAATGTATTACTTGTATGCTCTGTGTTTGATGTTGTAACTCAGTTAATATGAGTGGTTGCATATAGACAAATTCAAAGTCCATATAGTTTTGGAGATGCAGAAATTTATATTCATGCATTGACAAAATTAAATTCACATGAATGAATATATATTTTCTGTGGAAACATGTTTTCACATATGCCAAAATATTGTTTCTATGTCACGAAAATTAAATTCTCCTGCCTGAAAATATCTTTCCTGGACAAAATATATTCTGGTACAAATATAGATCGTCTGAATTCATTTTCATACATCATGAAATCTAAATTCTTCAGACTGAACATAAGTTCATCAAGTATTCATCCAAAGAAATTTAATTTTGGTACTAGTTAAAATGTGAATATGTTTTCATGACCCTAGCAATTTAATTTCATCTTCATAGAATACATTTTCAGCCACACAAACTGTTCTGAATTCATTTTTCTGTATAAAAAATGTTTTTTCCTATATACAAATCATATTTCACACTAATGGAAAACAAAGTTCCAATGTTGAATTCAATTTCCACTGGCAGAAATTAATGTTCATGTGGGAAAATTAATATTTGTACTGAAAATATATATTCTCATTATGTACAGTGCACTACATTTTTTTTATCCACACAATGAATTCATTATCATATATTTATTTATATTCAGGTGTGCTTAAGTAAAGTCATAAACAGCAACTTACAGGTCCCACAAGAACCTGCTGAAGTGCAAATTTGGCACCTAATTCTGGGCAACAATTGCATGTTTACTTTACCTTTTCAAATTATATATAATGCATGTTATAGGTTCCTCTTGCTCTTTGCAATGGACAATGAAAAGTACAAGGATGATTGATATATGACATAGTAATCTACATGATTAGTTCAAAGGAATGCAGGTTGAAATGCATGTGACATCCAAAAAGGCTGTAGCTGGTTTAAGATAATGTAGCAAGGTTGTTAAGAACCGATGTAGTCTAAAGGTCAGAGAATTATAAACAGGTTTATACCAATTATAAACAATGGTGATGGAATAGTATAAAAAATAGCAATGGGCATAGAAAATTTATTAACATCAATATCACATGTAAAGAAAAATAAAGCATATATCATGGGGAATTATAACAGAAACTTAGTTCAAAGGAATGCAAGGTATAAAAAGCAAGTATATACTTCAAATATCAAATATTGCAAATAACCAAGTATTTTAATAAAATGAGTTCAAATGCAAGCATAGCACATTATCAAGCAGGAAAGCAACTATGTAGCAAATTGTAAAGGACTAAGACCACATTTGGTCAACATCTAAAGTCATAACCAATGTATCAATGTAAAAATGTAGTCTAAAAATATAAGACTAACCTATTGATCATCTCGAGCATGGGATGTACGATATTTGGAAATATAATTTTCTTCCTCTGGAGTCAGAAACACTTCTGTGCTTGGGCCCGCCATCCCCTGTCGATATCCACGTGTTTTATTATACCTGGTGGGTGCCGCGTCATTGAAAGTATCATCTTCCATCACATGTTGGTACTCGGCAGCTTGTAATGCCTTGTAATACTCTTGAGTATTGTACCCACTGATAACACCATTGCGTTGTTCAATGGGTTGCAATTGACGTTGAGGCCGGGATGGTGCAGAAGGCGTACGAACAATGCGTGTTTTGAATAATGGTGGAGGTGCCTTTTTCCCATCTTTGACCAAAAGTTGTGTTAACATAGTAGGTTGGCGAAGATCATGACGTCTACCATGAAGTGTAGGAGAAGAATTTTGTTCCTCATCCAAAGCATCAGCTAACTTCTGTGAAACCATGCTAGTTGGAGGCTCCTGCAAAGTATAAGCTTGTTGACGGGTACCAGGAAGTGGACATGAAGAAGGGGCCACTCTATTGCTCTGGTAAAAGTGAGCACCAGTGATGGGTGGAACACCCAAGTTTGAATTATTCACAACTTGGCCAAATTGGGTCTACATTAAAAACACAATATAATAAGTAATGTGCATCAGATGGAATACTAACAACACCTTACTTGGTTATGCAAAGGTGGTTGAACAGCATTTGCTGCCTAAAGCAGCATGCAATATATAATAAGCCATGGTATATAACAAATTGGATATGCTCTTACTTTATTAATAATGGGAAGCGCAGGCTGAAGATAGCGGGTAGCAAGTTTAACTGGACCAAGTTTCACCTATAGATTTGTTAGCAAAATACTTATACCAATGAAAAAGAACTGACATTGACATTTGAAACACTTTTCTGAGTATTTTGAATGTGCGAGTTGTTAATCATTGCGATAGCAGGGTACTCGTCATCATCCACACAACGATATAAAACATTGCCAACTGCCTGACTGTCATGCGGAACAATTTTATATCCGGCGAAACTATCACCGTCATCATTACTGCCTTTCATCAAAATTTGTTTGACTTCTCTGATAGTCTCCTCATTGTCCTTCTTTAGCTTGGCAAGCTTCTTGTTCTTGCGGGGAGGAGGAATGTATTCGTTGGCCCTACCAATATTCACGTAAACTTCCAAGCGATCAGAAGATACAATTAGTGGAATCTTCTGGTATGCTTCAGACTTTGGATGAAGGGCTTTCTCAGCTGGAAAAAAAGTAAGCAATATATAAATTGATAGTCTGCAACACATACCTTTGGTCCACGGCTCCAAAAAAATCTTTTTGGCAGATATTGCCTTGTTAATCCCTTCCCAGCTTTTCTGGCTAATATCATTAGGCTCCCATCCAAAACCAGGAATACCCCAAATTTCACTGCCAGTCCAAATTAGGCGTAACTGTTCACTAATGGCAGTTTTCGGAAAAAATTTCCAATTGAAGTTCTGGCGGCGTTGAACTCTTTTATTTCCAGCACCGATGTCCTCTAGAGCAAAGTATTTAACAAATATAAATCTAAAAAATAGATTAAAGCACTTACTCCTCCAGGCCATAAGTTTTTCCGTAACCAAACCCCGCATTATTGATTTCTTCTTGGGTTGTGAATCTTTGTCATCACTGTCACTGTCTTCATCATCATTCAAATGAGTGTCACCACTGGCGTCGGGCTGCACAGGATCTGGATCAATGCCATCCTCATTAGCAGTTGGAGAACAGATTTCAACAGCTGCAGGAATAGAAGCTGAAACTGTGTTGAATGCTTGGAGAACATTATGCATGAAGCGAGGGAGGTCTTCCTTGAACTCAGCCTTTGCAGTAGTTCCACTATCCAACAAAATCAATCATTTACAAAGTAACAATAGCATTCAAAGGACATACCAAACTAATTTCCTTAGCCATGAGCAGAGATAGTTGTGGTTGAAAGGAGGTGTTGACAATAATGCTGCAACAGTATGGTCCATTGTCAAAATATAATCCAAACGCTGGGCACTCTGTAAATTGCTGGTTGTGACAACCATTGCAACCGGCAAGGTGGAAGGGTGTCGGCGGTATTCAATTTGCTTGAGCTGAGCAATAAATTAAGCATGAAATATAATCAATGCAAAACAAAGCACATACCGCCTTTTCCAGCACTTTTTTTGCATATTTCATTGATCTTGCTTCTGCTCCTGGAGCATCATCATTGTACAATTTGGACTTGGCCATTAAATCGACACAAAGCTTCTTCAAACCATTATGGTCCAGGCCATCAATGGCTTCATTGTACGCAGCAGTGACCAATTTGTTGAAATCTTTACCGAACTTTTCACCATTTCAAATCCACTCCATCCGTTTGACATGAGAAAATATGTTGTAGAGATTTGGCTCCCGACCACATGGAGGATCACCGAAACCCAATATGGTATAAATTATGTCATAGTGGTATTTTTTTGCCAAGGCATGATCTTCAATGAGGCCATCAATTTGCTCCCAGAGGATGGCAGCAGCTTCAAGATCTTGCTGAGAAATGCGACCACCCATTCGAACGTGTTGTTCTAATTTTGTAACATATAATCAGAAAAAATGTCAGATACACAAAAAATAGCCTTACGAGGATTAGCATCATTATTTTCACCATCTTCATCATCTTCACTATCTTCATCTTCTTCATCATCTTCATCATTGATATATTCATCAGCTCCAGGATCTTGTTCACCATCTCCACCATCCTCAGCAGTAACATCCTCCTCAGCAGTAACATCCTTTTCATCAACAGTTGGCATTTGTGGGCGCTCACTGGGGTCAATACCTTTGCCTTTGTTAATTGGCGCCACAGGTACAGCTGTCCCATAGTCA
This sequence comes from Hypholoma fasciculare, assembly GCA_016801325.1. Taxonomy (NCBI): domain Eukaryota; kingdom Fungi; phylum Basidiomycota; class Agaricomycetes; order Agaricales; family Strophariaceae; genus Hypholoma; species Hypholoma fasciculare. The sequence goes on from JAEKIV010000658.1 coordinate 5,230, forward strand.
CTGCCCTGATCTTCATCCTCAACCCCAGAGTCATCTTCATCTGAATCTCCAGAATGCACATGTCCTGGCTGCAAGAACTGTACACATTTCTTCTGAACATCTGGTGTATACATGTCATCATCTTCTGTAAAGTCACAATCAGATGAAGGGAACTTGCCATTATCACTATAGTTGCTTGGCGTGAGCTCACTTTCAGAGGGCATAGGTTGATCCTTATCCAATGGTAACGCAACACCAAGTTGGACCAGTCGTTCACATAACCCAGCTTGTTTAGGAGTAACCTTTAGAGCTGACTTGAGAACAGGAGTACTGGCGTGGCTGGTAACGGGATTGACAACAGGATTGACAACATTATCAGCAAGTGTTGAGCTACCGCCATTAGTGTTGGGATTGGCCATACGTGGAACTTTACGAGGTCCCAAAAGTACATCCAAATGCTCTTCAGGGACACAGTAACCCAACATTGCCAAACACTCAGCAAGGCCTTTGCGTGTATGTCCTTCAGGAGACACATCTTCAATGGGGAAAAACTCTTTCTCAGCAGGAGGTGAAGACAATGGACTAGAGGGAACAGGGCCAGGAGCTGGAAGATTGGGAGTTGGTTGGGGAGCAGGGACATCATGAGGTGATTGAAGTTCTGGAATTTTGATAGGAACAGGAACAGTTGACATGGTTTTTGCCAGTGCAGCATCTCTCTTCTTCTGCCATTCTCGGTTGTGGCGGACATTGTGCCCATCCCAGGAATCAGGTGGGCGGCCTTGACCAGGTTTGATGGGACGAGGTGTAGGTCTGGGAGCAGACACAGCTGGGGGACCACTTGGACCTTTTAAGCGCGAAGATCTACGGCTAAACAAACACCATTAGCACTGTTTTCCCATGACACAAAGAAAATAAAAAGGCAGACACATTGTCAGCTTGCCGAATTTACGGCGACAATTGTCAGCAAAGGCGACATTGTCAGCCTTCCGTCGAAATATTGCACCTCACACCATCAACCCATGACTGAGTCAAACGAAGAAGGCCGCAATATCCGGTAGATAGAAATACAAGTAGATAGAAATAGATCAAGATGGCTGTAAATAACTTACGTTGGGATTGGAGCCGAAATAGACTCGGATGAGCCCTCCGAAATTATCTGAGATCAATCTATTAATATATGGAAATTAGGCGCGCAGAAAGACATACCGGGAGGACACCCCCCATCTCCTCGGTCCTCGCTTTCTTCTTCTCGGGTCGTAGGGACGGGTCGTCCGTATCATTTCCGTCAGAATCCTGCAGACGAGAACATGAGAAATTTAAAGATACAAACAGCGCAAGCCGTAGTACCTCCACCCGTAAACCAAGTCCATCCACGGCACGAGCGGAAGCTTTCTTCCTCTTCACGGACTTTCCTTTCCCCGCCGTCAACAAGTCGCTTTCTTCAGTCGCGACCGGCTCCGCGTGATCGACTTTCTCTCAAGTCTTCGAAAGGGCCGGTCTGTCTGCGACGTCATCCGCGTGGTCCTGAGCTCTCGACCGAGCAGAAATCACGACTTCCATCTTCATGGCTGCTTTCCGGCCACCTTTCGCGGGATTCTTGACAGTAGGTTCGGTAGCAGGTTCAACACCACCTGACGGCTGGGAGATCTAGAACGAAAGGTTTGATATATCAGGTATAGGTGACGCGACCAAGTTAGACGAACCTTTCGCGGCTGTCTGCCAGGCTTCTTTCCCTTGGTAGCTACAGGTCCTACCACCTCCTCCTCCGTATCGAGAACTTCCTGCGGTTGAGACAAAGTATTGCGAGCCTGTAATAGACAAAATTGAGCCGAAATAAAAAGAAAAATTACGTGGGGGTGCACGAAAGCACAAACCTTCTTTGTAGGTGGCCCGTTATTGACCTTATTGGCGTCGTTTTTTGGGGGCCTAAAAAGTCGCGTCAGCCAGATGAACGGGGAATATAGCACGTACCGGGCAAGGTAGACCATGCCCCCACCGGCGGCCATTGCCAGCCAGCAGAGAAACATGAGATGTGACAAGCGTCAGCATCAAGTGGGGGGTGACAATTGTCAGCCCGTCCGTCGTCCCCACCTTGCCCCAACCGACACTCACATGGTGTCCGCCTCGTCGTTGTTGGGCACACCTCCGCCGTCGGGGTTGTTCTGCTTCTAGGAGAGGGTGAGCCGGCAGAAGGAGGCGGGGGGATGGGCATCGCACCTTTGCCCTCTTGGGGTGATTGCTGTTGCCAGCGGGCTGCTTGCGTTTGGCCATGGTGGTGGTGGTTCGAGAGAGAGAGAGGATGAATGCCAGCGAAGCGACGCGCTTAGTTTCGACGGGTTGCAGACATATACACACACTAATTAGCAAAGTAATTGAGAAGCGGGATCTACCCTGAATGTCGGCGCACCGGATACCTGGTTCCGCGCCGGTTCACCCGCATCCTCCATCCTGCTAAGACACCATCGCGGTCTCCCCAAACGATTACAAAGCTTGCGAATAGTTGACGGGGCTTTGTCGATCCCAGCGGTGGTCAATGTCGCCCGTCGCGCCGTTGAGATGTACGTACATTGCGAAGTTTTCAGCAATGTATTTTCAGCGACGTTGTCAGCTGAATAAAGATGGAGCGACTTCGTCAGCTCTCATGGTGGGCACTCCATTTCGTGGACGAGCGGATGAGCGGGGACGCGAGCGACGCGGGGGAGAGGGAGAGGGGGCCGTACAAGTGAGGAAGTAGTGATAAAGATGGGCCATAGCGATCAATATGTACCTATATTTAGCGTACATCTGCAAACCAAACATCGGCAAAGTTCGCTAAGCTCGCATAGATCTCTCTGCGCTCACTCACATCTCTACGCACCCCCCCATATTATCCCATATCCCGTTCCTCCTCCTAATATCGTGAACAACGACGAATGCTGAAAATTTTCGCATTCCGCAGAGCTGATGAGATCGCTCACCATGATGCGAGGCTGAAAATTTCACCTTAAACCCGTCTGGGCACCGCCTGATTTCTACTCGAGATGTGTCTCTCCGCTGCGCCTAGCGAACGCCGTGCGTCAGCGCCTGTGCCCAGAGGCGAACATTGGCATACCGGAATCGAGAGCGTAGGGGAAGGCACACGGTGAGCGAACCCACCACTGCACTGTGTCCATAGCTCACTCACCTTTGCCATCAGCTATTGGCCTTCCTGAATTTCTCCCCGTACCGTCAGTCTCACGCTGTACAAAGACACGGGGTGCTCACCATCTGGGCGTCGCACGCGCCGTGTACGCCATCCATCTGATGGTACTTGCGCATGTATGTGCGTATGTTGCCACGCACGGAGACGACGGTGACGATAGCTGGATTGGTGAAATCAGAGGCGGCGCGGGTGAAGTGGGAGGGCGCTTACTATGCGCACTGCTATCTGCAGCAAAGAAATCAGGTGGGTACCGCGCCACGAACGTTCGGAGAAGGTAGGAACTTCGCCGAGTTCCCTGAAGCCGTCCCCAACCATGTCAACGCGACCGAGTCGCAAATGGTCATCATCCCATGCGCCCGTGGAGCCACTCCGTTCTGGGCGAGGCGGATGCAGGGCAGCAGATCGGCGCGCCCAACCCGTTTGACGTGTTCCACAAGACCACCGCCCAGGACCAGACGAGCTTCATCGTCTGCTCGAAGTTCGTACGCAATGTGATCGCCAAGTTCCCGTGCGACATCGCGCTGTTCGTCGACCGGGGCATCGCCCGCGGGTTCTAGCCCACAGCACTTCTACCTCCTATTCCTCGGTGGGGTGGACGACCAGTTTGCGCTGACGTTCCTCGTCCGGCTGTGTCGGCGGCCGTCAGTCAGCGCTACGGTCGTGCGGATAACGAGAAACAAAGAAAGGACACCAAATAGCTCGGTGCCTCCGCCGCCAATTGGCAGGCTCCCGCACAGCGTAAGATTTTTTGACCTTATTCGACGCATTTTCTAACAAATCTTCTGAGTAGAGCATACCCGCACCAGATCCGGTTTACGGGCACCAGAGCACACAGACATGTATTACCTCGTACACTGCTGACTATATTCTCTGGGACCAGCCAGAACATCCCTCCCCCCGCGTCGCGTCCGGCAGGCTTAGCCTCTGCGCTATCGCGGAACACATTCCCCGCCAAATTAACGGCCATGCCACTCCGCCACATCGCCGAGCTCGCTAAGGCAGAGGTCAATGCGAGCAGCGCACAGTCGGAAAAACGTTGTTCGCGTTCGTGGGCCGCTCACGCCGCCTTGCTGCTGAGGTACTGGGCGGGGAGCTGCGTGCGCTGACGGGCGAGCTTGGGCTGGGGAGATCGGTGGACAGTGAGCGCGTGGAGGGATGTTGTACATATCGTGGGGGCGTGCTGTATGGAATACACGGCTTGCGGCAATTTATTTATTACATTTCCCGAATACTTCAAAATCTATTTATTCGAGGACTCGATTACGCCATGCACGCCAATGGCTCTGCTTTCATGGGAAGGACACGCGTGTCGCGTCGCGTGAAGAACCACGTGACTGGAATGGTTGATGTGACAACGTGTCTTGTCTCTTCGATTCCTTGTTCTTCCTGCCATCACCCTCCTTCGTAAGTCTCTAAGACACCTCCCCCTCCTCCTTTGCTCCTCCTGGCCCTCCTCCATTGGAGCTGACAAGTGTTGCTCAACTTTCTATCGCTGACAATGTCGCGGTAGATCCGCGAAGCACCTGACAAGTGTCGGTGCTAAGCCGCTGCTACCTGTGTGCCTTGACTTTAAGACTGTTGCTAACATGTGTACCGAATCTACAGGGTTTCCTCAACGAACGGCGTCGAATCGAACAGCGGGCGATTCTTCACGGGTGGTCTCCCTGTAACGTACGTGTCATTCCTGGTTTATGGATCTTCACGTCATCATCCTTCCCCCCATGAGCTGACAATGTCGCTCTGTGTCGTGCTGACGATGTCGCGCGATGTAAACTGAACCTGACAATTGTCGGTTCTCGCTGTCTTTTATTTATACAAATCTCCTACTGTATACTAATTCCTGTCCTTTAGAATGCCTATCACGGTGGATCTATTTGGCATCAAGCGCGACCAGGCGCAGTGGGCTGTCTTTGAGCAGGAAGGGGACGAACAGTTGGTCCCTGGTGAGTCGCTGTGCGGTTACCGTTCTTTCGATCTATTGACATCCCGTAGAGGCTGGATCCGATGCCCTTGTGTGGACGGAATATCTTCACGCGAGTTATTACTATTATTTCCCTGGACTGCTCCGACCTCCTTTCGAAGTGCCAGCTGGCATGAAACCACCCCCAATCTCGTATTTTGTCACAACGCCAAACGCTACGTGGATCCCCGATCTGATTGGAAAGGACCACGCAGTAGTCAACCTGCGCAAAGATGGTCGTTTTTACACCAACGATTTCATGTACTGGCCCCAATGGTATTTCCCGGGGACCTACTATCTCCCTTACGTCCGAAAGAAGCCTCCAGCACACGAACTTGCAACTCATCCCTACCGCATCATGTGGTACGACATGCAAGATGTTGACTTCGTACAGGAGGCGGGTACCATGATCATGGGATACGGCCGTTTGAGGGAAGATCTCGCGACGGAGATGACGGCGGTGCGGAAAGCGCTGCAGTTTAAGCTGAAGCATTTTGTGGAAGAAGGAGGGTTCGAGGAGAAGGATTACCGGGAGCTTCTGCATTGTCGAAATGGGATGCTCTACGCATCGGTGTGCATAAACATGGCACCGCAAACTTTGCTGATGACACGTTCCACCGTAACCCTCATGCAGCGAAATTTTTTCGAAGCGCTGGCTTGTTATGAATATCTCACTATTTGGAAACCCCGAAAGCTCACCCTCGGCAAGCTGCCCGTTGACACCTCCATAGTCGGTGCATTCACCTGCGACGTCATACAAGCTGAGGAGTTCTTTAGGATAGGTGTACCTGTCTGGTTCTTCCGCCACGCTGGGACCATGAGGGCCGCAAAGATATGTGGCCCACGTGTCTATCCTATGGATATTACTGGCTGCTCCTCTGAAATTGAAATGTCATCCGAACGTATCTTCAACGGGCCCCCTTCTGCGGCTCGTAATCGTGCATGTCAGGCTTTGCGACTGCAGCAGATTCGCCTCGGCCATTGTGCTTATGAATTCTTGCCCGGTGACGGTGGCCAAGGTATGTTATTCACATTATTCGATAAGTATGTACTCAATTCTGGGTTTAGGGTTCCCTGGGCGGGCAGATCAGATGTCAACTGACGCACTGCCCCTTCCCATTTCTGCTGCAACAACTTCATTGTCACGATCGGTCTCGACTGCTCGAATGAATGTGGCTACGTCTACGATATCTGCTCCTCGTGCTGTCAAACCTTTGCCCACCCTTTCTCTCGATAAATCCAAACAGCTTGGCATCAACAAGAAAAAATTCTTGCCTTCAACGTCGCCCATATCGCCCACCGTATCTCCAACATGGCTCAAAGCCCTCGAAAATGTCAATACAAATCACGCGCTCATTCTCGATCACCCAGATCGTACTCTGTTCAAGGGTTATGCATTGCCTGACCCCAATATCTTCACGTCGTCTGGGGCCAAGCAAGATCACGTGAATAAGAATTTTATTGTTTGGCTGCTTATACGCTCTGCGTGGATAGCGTACACCACCTCGAGGACTTCGAAAACAATAACTGAAAAATCAATGCCCCAGCCTGCTAACTGGAAGACATTCCTCGCAGGACTTGGCCACCGCTTTGGGCTTGATAGTCTCTCTGCATCGACTTCTTCGTCAACATCTGTCACACATCCGCAGGGCTTTGCTGGCAGTCACGGTGCTCCATCACATGGAGGTCAGCCTGCAGCAAAGGTCCGGAAGATTCGCTCTGGCAATACAGAACAATATGACATTGATGACTCGTTTTCGGCCAAAATCAGTCCAGTTCTGCTTGATGTGAGATGGGAAGGAGATCTCATGAAGACACGTGAGTCCATGCTGGGCGGAGACTTGGTGCTACCGCAATTTGTCATGCAGGAGGCTGTGTGGGAGCTGTACGAACAAAATTTTCGACTCGAACTATTGGCCCTGGATCGATGCATTGTTCCTCGTGTCGACTTAGCTGTCACTGAGCAAATCGCCCGGGAAGAGATGGTTGCAAATGTTTTTCCAGATGCACGAATTATTATGCATCAACTGCCACCCAAGGATGTAGGTTTAGGTGCAGTCGCATGGGAGCGTCGCACAGAATATGTGGACAATTTCCGCATTCTTCTTGCTTTGTGGCCTAACTCGCCCAGCAGTGCTCTTCAGCCTTTAGCTTCTTCCTCACGCCAGGTCTTGGAGTCACATTTGCTTGCAACTGAGAAATGTTTGTACGACTTTTACTGCCAGACTCTCTTTATCTACTTTGGCAGAGCACCGACTGTTCCAGCTGCGCGCCCACATTTCTAACTTGATATTTTGCTGGTATGTGTATTTATCTATTCCTATTTGAGTCTATCTCACAGTTATTTTAGTATATGTTTCATCTATTTTTGTTGACAATGCCTCATTTGATGAGGTTTTTTTTGGTACTTGTCTGTGGTGGTTGCACATCCTTTTGGGGTGTGTATATCACAATATATATATATTTGATTGACAGTGTGAGATTGATCTGAATGGCATATATAAGGTTGAGGTATTGTGTTTCATTGCTTTCCCCCTCTTTCTTCTGATCTATCACCATCATGCCACCTCGCGGACGTTCCTCTATTCCAAAAACACCTGCTCCTTCTCAGTCTCAGGGTAATGTGTCTGCATCTATTTCACGCACTCGTTCTATGTTGTGTGCACGTGTTAAAGCTGTGGTTGGTTCACTATCTGCTCGCTCTTTGTCTCGTGTTCGACCATCTACTGCCAAGCAACTTGTGCCACCAGCAAGTCTCTTATCTGCTCCAGTGCCTGCTGAAAAGGCTCCATATGGCTCAGGAGGAGCTAAATATTTCTCTAGCAGTCAAGTGCTCACATCACATGGTGTTTTTGTGCAACCAGATAATTTGTCAGACTACAAACATACTGGAAACTCAGCCAATATCTATGCCTTTCCTGGTTCAGAGGATCCTGATTTTGACAAATCTTCTGATTATGATTCCGACAAAGCTAGAGCTAAACAAGCAACTAAATCTCAAAGTCAATGGAGTGCTTGGTCTGATACCATTATTCCTCAATTGTTGCAGCCTTACATGACCCTGATGCAAGAAACTGCTTCTCTGCGTGATATGGACAATATAAGAAAATTACGAAAATGTACAGGCTGTGTTTCAGGGCGCCAAATTAGTGTACAGTGCATTTTTTTCAATAGTAAGTATTTCTGTGTTTGTTATATTTGCTTGGAACTAATTACTAAATTCACAGAAATTGAAACAATTATTTTGTGCACTTGTACTCAGCCTGCATTACAACTTTTGGCATGTGGACTATTCCCTTGCGCACCATTATTTCCAACTCTTGCTGTGGACTTGCAAATGCTGGACTTCGTCCAGAAACTTTTTGTGAATACAGCACCTAATCTTACTGCCTGGTGTGACACACTGGAAAGTTTTCTTGATGCACGTAAATTCAAATTAACAACAAGAGTATGTGGACTATTATAATTTTGAGATTTTATCTAATTTATAACTTCAGAACAGTTTGCGTGGAAGATTTGGCAATGCTTTACACTGGTATGCTACATTGATTGATACCAAAAATCTCTGCATGTGAGATTACCTCAACAACATCCGTATTTCTGTATTGGATAAGAATGCAAATAATGAAAGTAGGGTTATGGACATTGATGGTATGATTATTGTTTTATTTAACTTGGGTATTTTGTATTCAACTTAATATTTACAGATGAGCAGACAAGTCATAAGGCTAATATTTCTTCATCACCTACACATACAGTACAAGGTATTTTTATACTTGATATGTCATGTTAGTGCTGCATTATTGATGCATACAATACATAGACCAAGATGAAATGCCAAACACTTCACACAATGACAGACCAAGTGATTATTTGCGTGAACGCTGCCCATTATGTTTTGGTGGCAAAAATTGGAGTAAACCTGGTGAAGTGTAAGTTTATATCTATACATTTATTTTTTAAAGTTTATAATTGGCATATTTGCAGAGCTGATGCTATTGTATGTCTTGATGCTTGCTTTACTCAAAAGCGTAGAAAATCTCAAGGCAAAGCATGGGTTCCTCCCTACACACATCCTGAAACTGTGTTTGTTCCTGTTGAGGAAACCAAAGATATGGAGCAAAAGGTTGAAGAAATTCGTCCTTCAAAGTCAAAAAATATAAACAAAAAAACTGCTATTAATGCACAAACTACTGCTGATACAGGAGAAAATGCAGATTATGAGTCTGGTTTGCGTGTACCAACAGCTGTACTTGATGAATGTCGTGACTCTTTTCTGGCTGCAGATTCAAACCGCATCAAAGCTAGTACTGCATTTTTTGCTGATACAGGACTTATGGCTTTATTATGTCGTCATGATAGAGTTCTTTGGCTTGTAAATATGACGTCTGCTGGAGAAAAACAGCATTATGCCTTAAGCTTGCTGGATAAACTCTTTCAACATATACCTGAATCTATGCGGATTGGTGTATTATATGATATTGGATGTCAGTTGCACCGCAGCTGTGAAAAATACAACTTTCTTCCAACTGCTCTCCCTTGCATTGTATTTGGAATATCAGTATTTCATGCATATGGTCATCAATGGCCATGCCAACTTATATATCATCCACGCAAGTGTGAAGGTTTTGGTTTAACAGATGGTGAAGGCTGTGAACGATTTTGGAGCTCTATTAAACTTCTAATTCCAAATCTGAGGGTGTCTGGATACTTCACTCGTATATATACCCTGGACACTCAAATCAAGCATTTGGATGAGAAATCCATCTTGGGATTAGGCAAATGGCTCCAGCGCAAGTGGATAGCCACCTATGTGAGAAAACAAGATGCAACAATTAGTTTAGAAACCATTCACCAAAAAGGTTTCACCAATGAGTATTTAAAATCACAATGGAAAGAACAAGTAGCAGAACAAACAAAACCTCTTGCAAAGCAGTCAAAGCATTTGGCCGATAAGGAAATTAGAGAAATTTTACTTCTTATGGAAAAATTGGATTCCAATAGGGAGCAGGCAACTGAATATGAAACTATGATTGAAACAGGAATATATACAGATGGTCTTACTTTGGTAGATGTTCAACCTTTGCTTGAAGATATTGAACTTTCTATTAAAAAATTACAAAAATCAATTCAAAATAAGCGTGGCAAATTATCTGTAAATGACAAGGCAAATCTGAAAAATTTAATTGGGAATGAATTTTTGAAAGCAAGAATGAATGCTCTTGCTTTGAAAGAACGAATTAGGGAAAGATTGAAACAAAGAAAATTTGAGCTTGAAAATTTGGAAAGAGCATACCGAAGAACAATGAATCACTTGAAGTTGCAAAAAAATGTTGAAGGAAAAGTTAAAAGAAAAGAGCCTGGAATCCAAGCATTAGCAAGAAAATATAATGCACTATGCAAGCAATTGAAGCAAATGATTGCTGCTAAGAAATCTCCACCAGGAGCCATTGCACCTATAGCCATTGACACTGAGGTTTTATTCCAGCTGGATGTTGATGATGATATATGGCAGGATTTGGGCTTGACTGATGAACATGATAACAGAATTGATATTCCACCATGGCTATCAAATAACAATGTACGCAATGGTATTAGGGCTTTGTTGGAATTTGAGCGTTGTGAAGAAGAAGAACGTCGCATTAAATATGAAAGAGAGGCCATGCAAGAATGGTTTACTGAGGAGTGGAGTGTAATTAATCAAGCTATTGCTTGGAGTCAAGATCAATCAGAAGTATTATATCAACTGCTTGAAAAAAAGAAATATCTGGCACGTTTGTATATTACTTGGCAACCATTAGTGGCAAAAATTCCCTGTACACTTTCTGATTCATGGGGTCCAACAAAGGAAGACATGCATAATGCCAAAATATATGAATTTGAGCAGCAGGCACTTCATGGTAATTCAGACTCTGATGTTGAGATGGAGGAAATCTATTCCTCTGATAGTAGTGATATGAATGGGGATGATAGTGAAGAAGAGGATGCAGATAATGCAGAGTTCATTGATAGCATAGAAATAACAGGAATGATGGAAAACTTCAGATTTGGCCTCAATTAGGTACAATGAGTATGGTTGAATGTAACTAAAATGCTGTGATAATAAAACTTATGTTGTGTTTTTCTTGGAATATAAGCATAGTTTTATTTTAGTCCTAGAACATTATATTTTACCTGCTTCAAATTTGATTTGATTGGGTGCATAATATATCTCAGCAGACTGAAAATGAATTCTGAACAATTGATTCATTGGGAAATATATTCAGTACACTTGAAAATAAATTCACATGTTAACTTGTTTCAAAAACAAAATTCCCTAGGTAAATACTTGATGAATTTATATTCATTCAGAAGAATTTAAATTTCATGATGGTTGAAAATAAATTTTGATTACCTAAATTGTAGCAGAATAAATGTTCTATGGGAATTATATATTTAGAAGTGAGAATTTAATATTCATAGGTAAATACTTGATGAATTTATATTGATTCAGAAGAATTTAAATTTCATGATGGGTGAAAATAAATTTTGATTACCTAAATTGTAGCAGAATAAATGTTCTATAGGAATTATATATTTAGAAGTGAGAATTTAATATTCATGATGCATGAATATTAATTTTGACAGATGGAAAAATGATTTTCTCCTGGAAATATGTATTCTTTCATGAGAAGTTATTTGTGTCAGTGCATAAAGATAAATTTGTGCAGTTCTATATATATATTATATGTATGGTACAAAGAACTTTGAATTTGTGTATATGTAGCCACTGATAACAACAGAACTCTAGGCCTTTGATATAGAAGCTGTTACAATATTGAATGCAAAGCATAAAAGTTGTATACTAATGATTATTAAAGACATTCAAAATAAAACAGTTTGTGGGCCTTTGCTCATATCTGAAGTCAAAAGACTTCTGATAATGAGCAGCATATGGTATGCCAGTTGCAGTATAGACTGGCAAGCATACAAAGACACTATTATTGGTTGTACTGGGTTCATATCTGAAGTTGAGAGACTTTGGACAATGAGCTGTTTAATTTCTC